>BJCO01713141.1:0-12909 GCA_018326465.1 Flaveria floridana | reverse complement strand
CCCCAATTGATTGGGCTGAAGCCCTTCACATCTTAGTTTATTTACATAACTCTCTCCTTATAAAAGCGCTTCATAATCCAATGTATGTCATATCCTCAAAAACCCTACATTTGACCACCTACGGGTCTTCAAATGTATATGTTACCCAAACAAGCTGCTACCCACTCTTACAAACTTGATTTTCATTCTTCCCGTTGTGTTTAAACTTGATTTTCATTCTTCCCGTTGTGTTTTCTTTAGCTATTCACCATCAGGGATATCAATATCTTGGCCTAAATTAAAAAAAAAAGTATTTTTCCTAACACATAACATTTGATGAAAACACATTCTCTTTCCCAATTATTTCAAACCCATCCACACAGGTCTACTTCTTACAAAATGATCCTTCTACCCTTTTGTTACAATCCTTTACCCCACCCCCATAAAAACTCACTTCCTTCCACCACACATCGACCCAACATGGCCTCTTTATCCACTTCCCCCTCCCCCTTTCTTAATGACTCCTATGCCAGACAACCCTTACCGTACGCCGACCGCTATGTTACTACCCACCTCACGGCTTACCCCATCATCACCAACCTTCTTCCAATATTGTTATTCACGTCGAAACCATACAACCACTGCCCTTACCACCCTTAAACCAACTCTGTCGATAGACCTATTCTCCCACCGGCCAATCCTCCATCCACCCAATGTAAACTTGTTCATGTGGCCGTTTTTAAACGCAACAACCTCTATTCTCCTTAAATACCACTACCTATCCTATACCAACCATCTTACTCATTCCCAAAATCTTACCTAAGCCCTCATTGATCCAGATTAGGGGAAGCCATGTCCAATTAGTTTAAAGCTTTAATAGATACTTACACATAGGATTTGGTTCTAAAACCTACCAATACTCACATCATTAACATATGTGGCTTTGCAAACACAAGTTTCATGATTATGGGTCTTTTGAAGGATAAAAGACTAGATTTGTTGTCAATTGGAAATGTAAAAATTATAAATATACGTACAAATCTAAGCTTTGTTGTGTCATGGTCATGGATTATTAATCAACTAAATGCAAAAAGTGCTTTCTTATTAAGGGGGACTTGAACAAACTTTTATACATTTATTAACCCATAGGTTTTACTAACAAGTCCAAGCCCATCTTACGTTGCTGCCTCTGTAAAATCACTTTATTAATTAAACAGGCCCAAGGCCTAGCATCAAGATTTGTTAACTACATTCTTTTATGTGGTTTTCGCGACACATTCCTTTTCATTTACAAACAAGGTTCTTGAATTATCTTTTGCTATATGTGGATGGCATAATATATACTGCCTCTGATAACCAACGTCGTCAACATATTATTGATTCCCTTTTTAAGGATTTTGTCATGACAAATTTGGAAAAATTCACCTTCTTATGGATAAAGTTCACTTAGAATTAAAGAAGTCTATTTATTTCTAAGACAATTTTTGGGCTAACATGTAAAGTTCTAAACCTACTACTAGCCCTTGCTATATTAACTATAAACTTAGTTGCACTACTATGAACCTATTCTAGATGAAACTCTATATAGGAGTCTAGCGGTGGGATTCCAATACTTGACATTCACTAGACCCGACATTATTTACGCCGGTCAACAAGTATGCTTAATTATGCATGCACCTCGTTGACAAGTTTTAGTTCTTATATGTATTTTAAAGTACCTAAAAAGGTACAGTTTCTCACGATATCGTGATCACTCCCTCAAACTCACTAAGCTTAGAACATATTCCGATGAAGACTAGGGGGTGTCCCAACTCTCAACCTTTGGATATTGTGTTTTTCTTAGAGACAATATTGTCTCTTGGTATTCTAAACGCCAACACACGGTATCCCGGTCCAGCAATCGTGTTGTGGCAAACACCACGGCCGAAGTCATGTGTCTCTGAAACTCAATGCTTGAGCTTTCTATCCCCATCCAACATCATTTTTCAAAAGCAAGATGATGTATGTTTCACCAAATTAAATGATACAAGTACTCTATCATGGTGCTAGAAACATCAACATCATTTTCTATGATAATGTTTCGAACATATACTTTCTTGGGAAACCTGATTTAACATCAAAACACGAAACACGTTGAAATCGAAATTCATTTTGTGCGTGATAATGTACTTATATGGGCTACCCAAATTATATATATACCCGATGATTACCAATACACAAACACCTTCACAAAAAGTCTTCCTATAGCATTGTTTTAGCGATTCAAGACTGTCTATGCATTCATCCCCATGCTAGACTATGGTGGCGTATTAGTCAAATATTATTTATGGATTTTATTGTAAATAGCATATAAATAATTTTATATTTATTGACCGTTACAATATATATAGATAGATAATTGCATCAATCATGTATTTAACTGCATACAAGTTTTTATCAATTTAAGAAAAATCATTCTGATTTGCAAATTTATGGTGGCACCTAGACGAATTTGAGCTAATTTATCATACCATTTCGAACATACAAGGTCAATTCATGTGAAATCATATGATTTGTGTACTATTTACCGACTATGTTGAACGTTATAATTGTTCAAATTCATCATTATGTTCAAAACAAAAGCACATTAGATGGTGTTTCAGTTTGATGATGTACGTTTCGTTTCATGGTTTCAGATTTTAAAAAGTGGGTTTATTAGGTCAATGAGTTGGAGCTCTTCACCGACTATGCGACTATGCAAATGTATTATGATTATTTAAAAATATCATATAAAGTGCCGATTCTCGAAACACTTATAAAAACAAACCACCCACTCTGTCAAAACTAAACTGGTTTAGCCGATTCAACCTACTCATTCAATTCGTTTACATAATCATCAAATGAACTTGGATATTCTAAAAAATATTTTTTTTACCGACAAATATACAATTCTTTACTTTACACCTATTCTACCTTTAAAATCATCATGTTTGCACTCTTGAGGACTTAAACTCATGACTTTTTGATTGAAAAGTATGTCAGTTTACCACAAAGATATCCCATAAACACTTAAAACTAAACATTTTTATCAAATTTAAACTATAATTAATGACAAAGCCCAAGCAATATACTACTAGCCTACTATAGGTCACCTAAGTAAACTTATAGTTTTCTAAATGAGTCATAAATACATTGGTTTGAGTTCGAGTCTCACTTGATACAATATGTTTCAGGCAGGCCAATGATTTTACCATAGTGGACCTTTAGGTGGTGGGTTTCCTTGAAATGGTGGGTGAGCTCCGCCAGCAGCGCTGTCTGTGTTCGCAAGACGTGGGTGAGCTTTCGTCAATGAGTTTACTCGGGTGAGCATTTGTATGATTATAAATGTGATGGCATATGGGCTGGTTTGGTTAAACCAGGCCCATAGGAAGAATGCATTGTAAAACCAAGGCCACTTTGAACTTTTTAAGCAGTGTCGGCCTTTTTCCATTGTTTCACTTTCAAACCAACCAGAAGATTTCAATCCGCAGTCACCTCTCTTCTCCTCCGGTGTTCCTCCATTAATTAATCCCTCAGGTAAACCAAATTCCTCAATCTTCCATCCACAAACCCTAATTTTGCCCTACGTTCATTGATGTTATACCTATTTAACATCATGTCATGTGTGTTCTTCTGAGTTAGGGCTAAGAAATCGAATTAATCCGCATTCAAATTCATCCGCTTTATAATCTTATGGTGCCTACCTGTTTTCTGTTTGCGAATGCGTTTTCTCTGTTTCTGGGTGTGTTTTATGCAAATTAACAAGTTTGATTGTTTCGTTTGTCCGGAAATATTGTTGGATGTGTTAGGGTTAAGTGACGGTATTTAGCTCAATGTTGGAATAAGTTTAATCTCATGTTATTAGGATATGAGTTTTGTTTTTAAATCAACGAATGGCATAAGTACTACAAATAACAACGTTTATGAATTAATTTTTATCCAATTCCTTGTTATACTTGCATTAGGTTTGTCATAAAAGTGTGAATTGCATACGTGCCAGTGATTAAGAGGCTCTCTTTCGGTATGTTTTTCCATGAAATTTGGAAACTGGAGGCTATATGTAACTGTGTTGAGCTGAAATCAGCTGAGTTTAAACAGGGTCTGTATGTAATTTTGAGTATAAAATCTTCTTGAAATTCACCATTCTTTTTTAATGGTGATTTAGCTTTTAATTTTGTGGCGAAGAGTTGAAGTTTTGAAAAGAAAGCTATAAGAGTTTTTTAGGCTCTTATTACCAGTTGTGAGCTACATGTTTTATTTTAGGTTTTAATTTTGTGGCAAAGGGTTGAAGTTTTGAAAAGAAGGCTATAAGAGTTTTATAGGCTCTTATTACCAGTTGTGAGCTACATGTTTTATTTTTTCAGAGTCATGCAAAGGACATGGTGTTTCCTATTAATTTTTCTTTTCATGTCATGGCTGTATGTGGGCTATACAAAATATCTTATTACATTTAAGATTCACTTTACAAACAACCTTAATTTCCTGAAATCAGCTGTAAACCATTTTAAAGTGAGAGTTCCCTTATTTTATTGCTTCAAGAACGCTCATTGTAACAGGAAAAGCTCACATCTGTTGCAGGTTTCTTTTCACATAGTGTTGGCTGACGGTCTGATGGATTTCGATGAATATGAGTACTTGGAAAAAATGGTGGACAATCCTGACGCATCAAAGTCTGAGAAAATAGCTAATGGCAGTGAAGAAACTGTTAAAAATGAAGATAAAGAACGGAGACACAGCTCTAGACATAGAAGTGATAAGGACAATGATGATCGTAGGTCGAAACGTACAAAATCCGGTGAAGAATTGCGTGACCGTGAGAAAGAAAGAGGCTCCTCTCACCACCGTTCATCTCCTAAGGATGCTGATAGAGACAGACAAAGGAGTCACCGTGAAACTAGAGATAGAGACAGGGAGAAGGATCGTGTTAGGGGAAGGCGTGAAAATGAGAGAGAGCGGGAGGACAAAGACAAAGAACATGATCGAACACATCGAAATGGAAACAGGTCAGAAAGACATGGAAATGAACGGGACAGGGAGAAGAGCCGTGACAGAGAGATGAAAGATAGAGATAGAGATAGAGAAAGAGAAAGAGAAAAAGAAAAGGAGAGGGAAACAAGAGAATCTGATCGAGAAAACAGGTATTTTTCATTTTCATGTTCCATGCTCTACATATCTTTGCTGCTTTCTTGCCATTGTTTGTTTACTACACAATTTATGCCACCAAAATCTGTTATTCCATTGTGTAGCCTGTTGAGCCTAGTCTATTGCACTCATAGTGCTGTGCAAAGTCAAGTTTTTATGCAGTTGTGTCAACAAGGACTGTGTTGTAACATTTTTTTTAATCAAGTTCTAGGGATGAGGTCTAGATTGAATAGTGCTGTGGATCATCTTTCTGCTTATATGGCCAGACGGACAAAAACATTCTGTTAGCAAGCGTCAGTTATGTCTTTCATAGCGATCACCTGGCAATAAATAGGCGCATGGGTGTTTCTCTTGTAATGCATTTATTGCATGTGAGCGGAAATTTTGTATCTTTCTAGCTTTTTTGGGCTTCAGGCAAATAAGTTCCATTTGAACTCATCCTGAGCAAGCCAGTTTCAGTTGATAATTTAATGATGTGAGTAGGTCAACATTGATGATGTAGCTTCTTTGTATCAAAAGGGGGGCTGCAAAGGTAAAATTTAGCTTACCTTTGCTCCCTGTTAACATCTTGTAAGATAGAAAATTGGTTAGTAATCATGCTTCACCCTTCAGTTGGATGACTTTGCAATTTATATGAGTTAGTAAAAACCATAGTTGAGTGTATTTTCTTAAATGTTATGAAGTTCCCTATGGGAATTTATAGGACTTCTTAACATTTCTAAGGCATCATTAGTTAGAGTTCAATATCACTTATTATCATCCCCATTTCGAAAAGAACTATATTTGTTGTTTGGGAAAGCAATCTGGTTCCTTCTATTATTCCTTGGTTGCTTGATGGCATTTCTGCTAGTGCCAATGTAGACTCTTGACAGTAACATAGATATTCGTGATATCTTAATTTCTCAGAATTATGAATTAAAGACTTTGTTTTTGAGAATATAATATTGAACATTAGATTCTGGGAACTCGCAGATGTGGTAGAGCAGTTCTCAGGCTCAGGGACTCAGATCATGGGTCTGAACATTGCCTATTAGGCATTATGGAATCCAAAATAAAGCATGAAATTGGAAGATTCAGGGTGGCCCTTTTAGCAGGGTGATGATGATGTCATGTTATGATTTTCATTATCCTCCACCTATGGACCAGCACCGTCTTATTATATATCTATTCTGTTGCAGAAATGCTGTTGTGGGAGTACAGAAGCTTTTGCTTGTGGATCTCAGTTCATTTGTCTACAAGAGCCATTTGTTCTTTTACACGATATATCTGTTGCCATGTCTTATATTTAATAATTATTAATATTATTTTCAGGTCTAATACCACCAATAGTTTCTTGGAAAACCATACATTGTTCAAGTGACACATACCCTGTTGGAGTATCGATTTTTGTTTTTTATCAGCCTGTTTTATATCTATATTTCTGTGAACTGATCGTAGTTGCTTTCAATTTGCTTGTTCATCTTTTATTTACTTAACTTGAAGAGAATTAGATTAGTGATATTTAGACTATAAAGGTCTTTAGTCCAGCACTATAAGTTACAAATGTTATTTTTGTGTGTCTTCTACAAAAAAATCCGTTCATGCTACTAAAATGTTTCATCTGTTTATACTGGTTGTCTTTTCATCATTGTTGAATTAAAACTTAGAAATGCTTTTGGCTTTTGTTTTCTTCCATGTATAAAGTCTGTTACTGCTCTTTGTAATTGTCTAATCATGAAATGGATACTGTTATAGCAGGTTTATTCTCTCCGATTTACTAGTATTATTATGTCACTCTGCCATTAAAATCAACTGATGTTCGAGTAAGCTTAGGTTCATTAGGACAAGGTACAAAAATATCCTTCATGATTTTGGATTATACATTGTTTTGTATGCAATCACTGTTGCTTTTTTAATTGTTACTTTGTTCTCCAGGTTGGGTCTTTTAACTTCAACAGCTGCATTTCACTAACATTAATACTTGTTCTTCTGAAGAACTTAATTTGTGGCTTTGGCCCTCAGTTAGTTGGTTACACTAATTTTGGAGAGTAGTTCTTGCATTAAAATTTTAATCTTTTGCAGGCGGTATAAAGACAAAAAGGAAGGAGCTGCAGAGCCAGAGGTTGATCCAGAACGAGATCAACGTACGGTTTTTGCATATCAGGTAACAGAACATGCTGCTGACAATTTTTTTTCTGTGCTGACTGCTTATCCAGTCATATTCATCAACTATTATGTTAATGTTAATTTCAAATTTCTAAAAAAATCACAGATATCTCTAAAGGCTGATGAAAGAGATGTTTATGAGTTCTTCTCAAGGGCTGGCAAGGTTGATTCTATATACCTCTCATTTCTTCTCGGCATTACATTGTGTACTTGATTTGTGTTCATTTATGAAATTGCTGCAATGATAGTTTTTAACATTTTATACACAACAGTGGTTCTGCACAGAGTGGTTGGTTTGTAAAAAACATCAGAAAACGAAACATGGTTTCCTTCATTTTGTGGATTTATGTAAACAATGATCCGTGTGATGTCATTTTGTCAATTTTTGTTTTTTTATGAATGTTTCTGATTGGTTTAATTATGATTACAGGTACGAGATGTTCGACTGATTATGGACCGTAACTCAAGACGCTCAAAAGGGGTTGGGTGTGTTTTTCTGCTTTACAATAATATTGAAAATTCAGACCTTGCTTAAGTTCAATGTTATGTCTACAGTGAACATTATTTGTGTCATTTAACCTAGTTATTTTCAGGTACATTGAATTTTATGATGCAATGTCTGTCCCTATGGCAATAGCACTCTCTGGTCAACCTCTTCTTGGTCATCCGGTGATGGTCAAACCATCAGAAGCTGAAAAAAATCTTGTACAATCCACTGCAACTGTTGGTGGAGTTGCAGGTACAACTGCGGGAGCAAGAAAATTGTATGTTGGCAACTTGCACTACAATATGAAGGAAGATCAACTGCGTCAGGTGTGACACCCCGAACCCTAAATTTCTTATGTAAAATTTAAGTATATTCTGGTTTTACTGAAGGTGAAATCCCCTGTGTAAGCCTTTTTTCCCTGCCAGTTTATAACTGTCACTGAATAATTAAATAAATGTAATTTGGTTGTACACTATCCTATGGACATAGGTAAGGTTTGCCGTCATCTCACCCTCCCTAGACCCTACTGGTGGAGTGAGATTTTACTAGGTATGCTTGTTTGTTTGCTTGTTTAAATTAAAAGTTAATTTTTTGAACTTATTGATAACAAGGACAATTTGGGTGCATCCTCTCTATCCTCTGAGGTAGAGGTAAGGTTTGCTATCATCTCACATTCTCACCTTCCCCAGACCCTATTGTCTGAGTGGGATGTTACTGGGTTTGTTTGTTTGATAACAAGGACAAATGAAAAATAAAAAAAAAACCCTAATATCATATTCAGTAGGGTACTAAATTTAAAGATCTTAATAAGGTGGTTTGATGATATATGTATTTTTATAAATTCGCTTTAATCTTTTTTTTTTGAATATTTAGTATAAATGAAAAACAAAAAAAAACCTTAAATATCTTTTTCAGTATGGGATTTTAAAAATGCATATTCTGTAAGATACTCTTTTTTTGTTCAGGTATTCGAATCATTTGGCACTGTAGAGCTGGTGCAGTTACCTACTGATGAGACGGGGAATTGTAAAGGTTTTGGTTTTATTCAGGTGAACTTGCCCTCACCGTGCTGATTAAGATTTTTCTAATACATCTTGCAGCTACATGTAAATCATCGTAGTTATGTTGCAAAAGACAGTCAGTTCTGGTCAAGGTAAGGCATTTTTTGTTGTTGTTTAATAGTTTGCAAGACTCGAAGATGCCAGGGCTGCGCAGAGTTTGAATGGACAGTTGGAGATTGCAGGTCGAATAATGAAGGTACAATTTTCATAGTTCATTAGGTTAAATGTTGAGCTGTTATTTTGGCATCTTATTGTGTTTCTACCATAGTGACTTTCAGTATTAAGTGAATCATTTACCTGTTTATAATACGGTAGAGGGTTATATTGTAGTTACGTATACTCCTGAATGTGTGCTATGGAATCCATAAAATATGTACTTGTCAATTTATATATTTTTGTGATATTGGAACATGTTTCTAAGTTCTAAGGTAGATCGAAGGGTAACAATAAATTTCAATTTTTGTTTAGGTTTAGTTTTGTCTTTGATATACAAAAAAATTGTTTTCTAATAATTTATCTTATGATGCATGCAGGTGTCTGCCATTACTGATCAACCAGGAATGCAAGAAACAGGTGTTAATCCTGCTGATTTTGATGACGATGATGGAGGTGGCTTGGTTAGTAACTAACTGCTTTTTGTCTTATTAAACTTTTACACTGATATTTAAAAAAAACCCTATGTACTAATGAACATGCCAATTTGGGTTGTGTTTAATTTCAAACTGGTCAAATAAAAAATAGTTCAAAAGGGAACAAGTCAGATCCGGTAAAAAGTTTGTAAAAGTCTATTTTTAATGCATACACTGAGACAACCTCCTAAATAGTTTAACTAAAAGCTTTAGATTTTTTTCATGTCGATTATTAATTTATAATTATATTGAACTGGATGATTTTGTTGCGGCTAACCTTGCCAGGCCGTTATGAGACGTACCAAAAGTAACTTGTTTCTGACCTGTTACTTAACCTGCCAAAATTCTTGTTTAGTTACTCATGCAGGTCTATGAGTATTATTATGTGATGCAGCTTATTGCTTCAACTTTTATGCATTTATTTTTAGGCTTTGAATGCACAATCTCGAGCACTTCTTATGCAGAAGTTGGATCGTAGTGGAACCGCAACAAGGTCCAATATGAATTTTAACTCTAGTGTTCTTTTTTCAATCACATCTGCTGCATATAATATGATTATGGTGTATACTTTTTCTTAGTGGTGTCGGATCACTGGGCATCCCAACCTCTAATGGCACTGGCGTAACATCTGGCATTCCTGCCATTGCATCAATGCCTGTTCCACCTGTTACTGTTCCATCCATAGAAAGCATTGGTGTCCCTAGCGAGTGCTTATTGTTGAACAACATGTTTGATCCTAAGTTGGAGGTTAGTTGTGTAATTTGACAACTCACATTCTGGCATTGAATTTTTAATAGATTGTTTATGCACTTTTGTTTATTTTATATACAGGAGGAGCCAGATTTTGATTTAGATATTAAGGAAGACGTACAATCAGAATGCTCAAAGTTTGGAAAATTGAGGCACATTTATGTTGAGAAGTAAGTTGCTTTTTATTCGAGGTGGCATGATGGACCGGGTTGATACTGATAAACGATCTGGTCAGGTGGCGTTGACCTGCAAGACACTATTTTTTTCTTATAAGTTTTCTGTAGATAAGACTACAAAATTTTAACAATCATAAGCCAAATTGTTGAAGAAAAACAAATAACTAGACTGTGGGGTGGGCAACTGCCAACTGACCTTTTTTTTAGTATAGGTCAAAATAGGTAGGCTCAGGGAGGAATGGAGGATTGACCTACATATACTATCTTTATCCATTTTGAGATATTTTTATTAGTTAAAGCATTAATCATGATTGTTAAGTTTCTTGTTCATATTGAAAACACTTTGTTTGATTTGTTGATTCCTTCTTGAGTTCCTGTAACATTTCACTCCCCTTCACTTTAGGTGTGAGAAATGAAATCTGAAACTGGTAACCTTACCCAAAACTGTGAGGAGGAAGAAACTAAACCAAGAAAAAAACTGGAAAATTGTTTATAAAAGGATTTAACTTGTGTAACAAATTGTTTGTAGAAAAATGAGCATAAACTGTTTTAGGTCAATGGGTAGCAATACTATCCGTGACCCATCCTGCTTGACCCACCCATTTTGCGGCCTGTAGTTTCATTTAGGATCTAGGGGATCTTCGCTTACACTGTCTACTGTTTTGTTGGGTTAGTACTCTTGATATTAATTCATGTATCCTAAGATTTTACAAGCTTTTGATTAAACAGGAACAGTGCTGGGTTTGTTTATTTGCGTTTTGAGAACACTCAATCTGCAGTGGCCGCTCAACGTGCTCTTCATGGGAGATGGTTTGCTGGGAAGATGATCACCGCCTCATTTATGGTATATCTTAATAGTCAGATGTCTTGAAGTACCCTTCAATTTAGATTAGGTGATCTTATCTTGGAAATTTGACAAAAAAATTGAACTAATGAGTCGAATAGTCTAATGGATAAAACAAAATTACCTATCTGCACAAATGGGCAAAAATTATCTATAAAAAATGGTTGAAAACATGTTGCAGGTCAACCTAATCCAAATTCAATTTGTACTAAGAACCGATCAAATTTGATCCCCATTTAGATTCAAATCTAGGAAACTTTGCAATTTTTTGGTCGGAGTTATTCTCTCTGTGTGTAGTTATGTTTATAAACCTTTGATACAGGTGCCACAAAATTACGAGGCCAAATTTCCAGACAGCATTTAGGAGGCCGTTTTTAAACCTTGAACCGTGTCGTCAATATAAATTTGCTGGAAGCACACGGAGGACGTTGTCTAAGTTAGAGTTAAAAAGCGAAAAATATTAGAATGGTTTTTATGGTACATTTGGATGGCTTCTAAAGTGTGTAATAGAACAAAGTTTAATATTGAACAGTTGCAGGTATTTGTGTTTTAAGAAAAACCATTGGATGTATAACTCATATAAGACGGTTTCTTAATGTTGCTTTATAGCTTTTGTATTTTATACTTTTTTACTTAAAATTTAAATTAAGCGTTTCCTATCTTTGGTTAGAAACTGGGATGTAAAGGCGTTGAGTGTGGGCTTGGGTTCGTCTAGGCTTGTCCAAGTTCGGCTCGTTTAATTTTAGAGCGCTCTAGCTATGACTTGTTCAATTTAAAAGTGCTCAACTCTGTAGTTAAACTTTAAGAGTGCTTTAGCTTTGACGTAACTTGTGAGTAGAGTTTTGAGCTTAGCTTGTTAATGTGTTATACAACTAAAACAAACAAACAAACATACCCAGTGTATCCCGTTTAATAGCAGGGTCTGGGAGGGGTAGATGGTGGCAAGTCTTTCCTCTATCTTGGGAGATAGAGAGACCGCTTCCAAAGAGACCCCCGACTCGGTAACAATAGCAATAACCAACATAATATATATCATACAATACCACGGAAACACATAAGGAGATAGAAATAGCATGCACCAAATAAGCGACAAGTTTCATCAAATATATGGCAGAAGTCTAATAGCTATACATCAGGCAACAAGTTTCATCAAATACATGGCAGAAGTCTAATAGCTATACATCAGGCGTGCCGTTTACTCTTCCTACCTATAGAACCCACTAGAAGTCCTTAATTTTAATTCTACGCCTCCACGCAGTCCTATCCTCGATCATGTGTTCAGAGAGGTGCAACTCTACCATATCTCGCCTAATTATCTCGTCCCACGTCAACCTCGGTATTCCTCTACTCCTCCTACCCTCTAAGGTGATATTCTCTACTGCTCTAACCGGCGCTTGTATCGGTCTCCTCTTCACGTGACCGAACCATCTTAATCTTCCTTCTCGTATTTTACCCGTGATACAAGCCACCTGTAGCCTCTGTCGAAACACGTCATTCCTTATCCGATCCAGTCTTGTTCATCCACACATCCATCTCAGCATTCGCATTTCCGCGATCTCTATTTGTCTCTCATGCGATCTTTATTGCCCAACAGTCTGTTCCGTATAGCATAGCTGGGCGTACTGCCACTCTGTATAGTTTTCCTTTTAGTTTTACTGGGAACCTCTTATCACACAAA
>BJCO01713123.1:0-7500 GCA_018326465.1 Flaveria floridana | reverse complement strand
GCTGTTCATCAGATAGATCGTGTATAATCTCCCCTTCTTCTGGAGTGTAACTCACAGACCGTCCGACAATCCCTTGCAAATCAAGAATCATTGTAAGTTGAGTCTTAATTTGCTGAAGGGGAGCAACATCGTACTCATCAGCCTGTTGAGTATCATCTGTTTGATAGAACAATCAACAAATCACACATTATTAAATAATCAAGACATTAAACATAAATTATCATTATTTACATTAATGTAGTACAAAGTTCAATTTACAAAAAGTTTCAAAATACATAAACTTTCTTAATCATTACATTTCTCTTAAACTTGAGGCTCATCAGCTTGAGGAGCTGAGGACGAGGTTCCTTGATCCTTGTTCTTCTTAGTACGCCTCTACCTCGCTGATTGAGTTGAGGCTGACGCATTATCGTCACCTTCAGGTTCGTCCTCCTCATCATCTTCTTTCTTTTTCTCCTCCCCACTCTCACCAACTTCCTCCTCATCACCTTCATCCTCTGATTCATCATCACTGGAATCGTCATCATCATCACCATCATTATCTCCATCTCCTTTTTTCTTCAGAGGCTCCTCCTCCTTTCCTTTCAGCCTTAACATTATCTTCTTATTCTTCTTCTCCAATCCCTCGATCCTCTTAGCGTATGCCAGTACTAGCTCATTTTGAGTTTGCAGGGCCTTGTGAGCTCAAACTAAATCCCTCTCATGAGCTTTGTTCTTCTCAGTTAGCTTGGCGATTTGCTTGGCCTGTGCTGCATTAAGAACTATCAGTTGGCTTATTTGGTTAGCCCAAAGATCATCCGTCACCAACTGCTTGAGCACTATCCTGTTAAGGCTCACCAGCTGTTCCTCTAAACCAACAGTGGGTAGAGTAGTGCCCTATGGAGGAGGGATTTGGGTGGATGTTTCAGCTTGGGGAATAGTTAGGGTGGTTGTAGATGTGGTGTATATAGGTGTGGGAATAGGAATGGATTGTGGAGGTGTGGTTTTGGGTATTGAGGGAGAGAAAGATGTGGGTGTAAGTATGGTGGTGGTAGTAGCAGTGGTGGTGGAAGAACTCAATAAGATGATCGTTTGGCGTTTCCCCTTCTTTCTATGGGGTTGAGCCATTCTCTTCCTCCTAGACCCCTTAGCAATTAGGTCTCCCCCTGGGCTGATGGGCTGGTCAGGTGTATAAGATGGATCACTCTGTTCAGTATCGACACCCTTTGACCCGGCCTTGCGGGTACCAACCAACTCCTTTCCCTTCTCGATGGCTACCCACTTGCTGCCGACCTATCTCACTAGAGGCTCCTCCTCAGATTCATCATCTTCTTCATCTAGATTGAAATTCCTGATATCCTTACTAATCAGGAAGTCCTGATGGATGGCAGTTTGCTCAGATCCACCAGCCGCTGATGAACCACCCTGATATGAGGGTGGTTGGATAGTAGATGTGTCACAGGCTCTGGGTTGACTTGAGCCCTTACCTCCACCATCTTGACCCTTATCTTGGTCATCATTATCATCATCCTCGTCATCATCAGGAATCATGAAATGCTCAACATCGGAGTCGCTATCATCTTGGTGCCACTTCTTCCTAGCCGACGCTACATAATCAACATTAGCTAGATGGCCAAACAACCTTCTCACTGGGGGCTTAACCTGCTTTCCCCGATATACCTTCATCCTGCCTAGAGTCATGTCATCCATCACTTCTAATGACACCTCATCGTCCTTAAGTTTAGGCAAGTTAGGTAGCTTCTCGTTGAGGATCAGCTGTAGGAACCGAGAATACATGCAAAAGCCCACCTTCCCCTTTGCCTTGATGTTCTCCCTCATGTAATTGAAGAACATCTTGGAGAAACTAAATGGGTGGTTGAGCACTAACGCAACAAACGTGTTCTAAATCTGATCGCTCATCTTATCGAAACCACCGCATCATGAGGCTATGCACTTCAGAATCACATATGCCAAATATTTGAAAGGCGGGCACATGTTGCTCTTGTTAAGCACGGCGGAATTAATGTCACGGGCGTACTTAATCCGTACAAAGTGTCCCCTAACCGTCATAGGATGTAGTTTGGTGGGACAGTCCATGTCATCTCCCAAATCCAATACTCTCCTCAAATCATTCTCCCCGATGTCTATGTCTTGTCCAAAAATAGAGCTCCTGGTCCTGAATGGCTCAACAGATCTGTCTACCACAGCATTCTCCCAGAATGCCTACTATAGAGAACGGTAAGGAATGCAGGGAGTCGACATAGCTCGGTATATCCTGGATCATCGTAGGAACTCGATAATCCCAACAAACTCTGCGGCATTCCGGGAAGTCATTTTGAGATAAGCACAGATGTTGTGCTTAGTACTCATCGTCCATCTATCAGTCGTTTCACTGCAACACAAGCAACAAACATGTTAGACCCGTTCCTAAAAAAGAAACTTAGAGTTTGAACAGATCATATCACATTGGTTCAATCGTACGATTGAACCATACAACTGAGCTCAGTCATACGATTGAGCCTCTGACTGAGCTTAGTCGTGTGCCATGACATGCGGTAGAGTCAGCATGCGACGGAGTCACCGATTGATTCAATCGTGCGATTGAATCATGCGTAAGGCTCAATCATGCGACTGAAGTTCATCAGTATGTCCAGTCGCAAACATACTGTGCATGTCCGAGTTTTTGAATCTTTGTCAAAACAGTCATATTCATATCAAGATTAGATTCATTAGACGCACCAAGAGTTGGTGTTACACTTATTATCTTTTAAGTTCAATTTTAAGTCCATTTAAAGGTCCGATTTTAGATTTATTTAGTTCAGTTTTAGTCTTAAATCATTCAGATAGTTTAGATTCTTTTAACATTATCATATGTCTTGATTTCATCCTCACTATACCTATAGACGAATGTGTATCCGTTAGCAACAGGAAATCTATGGAAATCACACGAAAATTTTGAAAAGGGGTCCTTGGGTAGTCGGTTGTTTAGAGAGAATTTGAAATAAAGTGTAGGTTTATGACCGACTGAACCCCCTTTTTATACTGATTTGAGTTTGAGTCGTGCGACTGGACCCATACGCATGGTTCATACGTGTGACTGAGGTTCAGTCATACGACTGGACCCAATCGTGCGACTCAGCCATCCTCATGGTCCAATCGTGAGATTGAGCCATACTTGTGGTCCAGTCATGTGATTTGCCCATACTTATGGTCCAATCGTGCGATTGACTCATACTTATGTTCCAATCATGTGATTGGAACATACTTATGGTCCAATTATGTGATTGGGCCATACTTATGGATTTGACTTCATTTGGCACACTATATCACATACTTATTTTTTATAAATGACATTATGACCACTGATCATATCAGACATGATCCTTCTAATTGAAAACCTTTTGATCACCTGAGACGTGATCCTTTTAACTGAAAACATTTTGATCATCTCAGACGTGATCCTTTTATCTTTTAGAAGCAAGCTTCTTACAGTTAACGTTCGGTTCATTATGTGTCATTCACAGAGTTCAGTCTGGTTACATAGTCCGACATCGACTCAATACAAACATAACTAAAACAGAAAAACTTAAAATAAACTGAAACAAGACATATTTTTGTGTTTTTCATTTAAGGAGGGTTAAAAAAATTTAAATATCACTTAAACGATTTCTCCCCCTTAGTAGAACAGCTTCAAACATTTTTATCATTTCTAGAAAGATTCATATGAAATCAGACATGCATAAAACATAATCATTAGGGACCTTTTATATTTATATCAATAACAAAGAGCATTACATATACATTACACTTAATCTCTTTCATCTAAGAGTCAAAGGCACTAACATGAAATCATGCTAGAGCTGTTATGTAGCACACATTGATTTTGACCATCGGGAGATGCAGCCACGATGATTGTCAGTATATTTGTCCATATAAATCCATACACAGATTTTTGACACACATTGGTGATTAATTAGGTGTATTAAGTCAACAGACATTTGTGTATCCCACACTTATATGGTAATCAACCTTCCTTAGGATATTTTGAGCGGTCTATGGGTTTTTGTCAAGAAGAAACTATTCTAAGAGCTTTCAAAGAGATGCTAGGCCTCAGGTCAGTGCCATCGCACAATAGAGAGGCGCAAACAACAATGAATTCTTAGAGTATATAGGTTATGCTTATCCTCAGGCCAGTGCCATCGCACAGTAGAGAGGCACACAACCTATCTTCTTGTTAGAGCATTTTTATAATTAGTTTAACACAATAACGACATTTGTCATTAACTTGATTGCATTTCACATTTGTCATGTGCTTTGCTCATAGTTTTGGTCATTCTCACATATTTGTGGCTTTCTCTTTGCTCTTCACCCCTTATTGAAAAATATTTGATTGTACAGACCAGGGATAAGATGGGAACTCACAACCTGTTGAATGATTTAATTCGTGTGATTCACCAATGATGTCTACTAATCTATTGATAATCTATTGATAATATATTGTGTTGAATCTACCAACACACCATATAATGAACTTGCAACCCCTAGATCTACTTTCTCCATGTAACCACAGTAACAGACTAGCTTACTATCATTTTTCAACGTATTAGGCCTTGACTTCTCAGACTTATAATTTCAAAGTAACAATAAGATGCCTGTGTACTATCATTTTCCATTTATCCGGCAGACCATCAGCAAAACTTGATACTTTATCCTCTATTGATGTAGTAACACCATGAGTATGCAGCTCACTAATCAGATGATAAAATCTATCAATGATATCATCTAAGCTCTTATTTCCTATTGGTGAATAGTTATCGAATTCCTTTTTGAGAGCTTTAGCCTTCAGCGCCTTCAAGGTTGCATTACCATCGTACCTCTTTTCAAGAGCCTCCCATAACTTCTTAGATTGCTTATGTTCTAAAAACTGATGTGATGAAAATCAACTTAGTCAAGCATATTGAACATGAACTTTGAAAGAACATATTCAATATGAATCTGTTGATTTCTCCAAGGATGTTTGCAAATCTCTCACAAATCAACAAACACTAAACATGGTGCGGAAACCTATGATTAATGTGTATGATTTCAGTGTATGTGTGTGTATGTGTGTGTTGTGTGTATTAGAATGCACGGGAAATTGAAAATGCTTGTTTGATTGATAATTCGTTCAAAATCTTACAAAGGATTAGGGTAGAGTGCTATTTATAGCCCATACACAAAAGCAATATACAATTACTAATCGACCCTTATGTAAATAAAAATTACATAAACATAATCCTAAGTATTTAGGTCATCCACTGTGGAATAAGTCATCCGCTGTGGATGTTCATCATCCGCTGTGAGAACAGTTTGTTCATCCGCTGTGAGAACTTGTTCATCCGCTGTGATGACTTGCTCATCCGCTATGGGAATAGTTCATCCGCTGTGGAACTTGTTCATCCACTGTGATGACTTTGTTCATCCGCTGTGGAGATAGTTCATCCGCTGTAGAACTTGTTTATCCGCTGTGATGACTTTGTTCATCTGCTGTGGAGTGACTCATCCGCTGTGAATGACTTAGGCAAAAATTTCTTTATCTACAAATCTGAAAAAGAAAATTTACATAGATGTTAGTGATTATTATGAATGTTAATGATGTTAGTGTGTTTCTAGTGTATGAAATGTCTGTTGACACACGTGTTTTGATAATGGCAAGCATCATAATTTCTTGCATTAATTTATAATGCACTTTGTTATGTCCAACATCATGGAATATATCTTTAGGAATTGACTGAGTCAACAAAGCATAAGCTTTCTTCTCAGCGTTGTGTGCAAACTTTTACCCCTCATTAATACCACTTAAAGTCAACTTTACCCCATTAGCACCAACTGGTATAATATAACCATTCTCAATGGCTGTCCAGAGATTAGGATCAACACCATTCAGATAGATTTCAAACCGTTGTTTCCATTGCAGGTATTCATCCAAAGTCAACAGTTTTGATGGTTTGTTATGATTCCCAATCTCATTTTTCAGAAGAAGTAGATTCTGGATACGTGAGTCTTTCCTAGCAGTAAACGTAGAGTTCTGATCGTCCATGGTTTCCAACTTGAAACATTTAGTATATGAAAAAATCGAATATGCGATTGAAGAGTATGACTAAGTTCAATCGTGCGATTGGAGAGAGCTACTGAGTTCAATCGTGCAATGGAGTTTAATCGTGCGATTGAGTTCAATCGTGCGATTGAGGGATGCGAATGAGTTCAACAGTATGGGTTAGCTTAATCGTGCGAATGAGCAATGCGATTAAGTCCAGTCGTGCGGTTAAATGGTATGAATAGGATTCAGTCATGCTATTAAGCTAATCGTATGACTGAAGCTGCTGTGGATGAAAAATTCGAAACTTTGGACACTTTGACATGAAAAATGATTTTTCACAAACCCTAATCTGTCGTACGACGAATGATTTGAAACTTTTGAATCAAGAACACTTCAAAACACCTTTTGAACAAAAAACACCGATCTTTTGAATTAAAACGTTACTAACAAGAACACCAATCGAATCCACGAAGAATCACGAGTCAAAGCTCTGATACCACTTGTTAGGACCGTGTACGTACGGAGTACTAACTGATTCAACATGAAACCAAATCAAATAGCATGGAATTCTTGTAAGGCCCCGTTCCCGGGAGGCCTCACAGTTGGTTAACCATAGCATAAAACCAGTTTAATAACAAATCATTACAGTGGAAAGTAATTAAGCATTCATTTAAAACTTAGAAACCCCATTGTACTCATACATTTTTCCTTTAAACGTAATCAAAACATATTTCTTGTTCATCAATTACAATAAAGACTTCATTAACAGGACTGCCATCCATATCTCCCCAAGTAGCTTCGTGGTGCCATCCTCAGCATCAGCGCTTACCTGTTCACTATTATGCATAAGAAGTCAGCTACGCTGAGTGAGTTATAGTTTTATATAAATAAGAAAATATAATCTTTTATCCTTTCAAATAATGAACACGCATACATCATACTACAAACATTACTTGCATCACATTAGGCACGTTCATTATCTTTCATTCTTTCATTACGTTTCACTTCATCATAGGCGAGATTTGCACAAAGCAAGATCTCCATGTTGATTGACAATGAATGTCAATCCCCGTCGGTGCACGTTATCCATGGTCGCTACCCCCGACGGTTGATCGATCCCCGTCGGTACAAATCTTCATGGTAGCTTCCCCCGACAGTTGATCCACACTGCTAGGCACATAGCCCGCTCAAGAATACGGATCCATCATCATACATCAGACTCACATAAGTGAAGTCTATCATAGTGCTTGCAAGACTTTTCATCATCAAACGGGCCCGGGGGTAACATTCGTTAAGTTCCACTTCTCAATAGTATTATTTTTCACTTAATATATATATATAATACTTAGCTTATTAAGTACACAACATACCAAGTACTAGTCATCATAACACGTAACCGACCCTCCGCGGGACAGCGGGGGTTCGGGGGCGGCAGCCCCTGA
>BJCO01713121.1:0-10625 GCA_018326465.1 Flaveria floridana | reverse complement strand
AGAAGATATTGGTCTTGGCTTCGGAAGATTTTACACTTAGAATATTTCTGAAGTGTAAAACTTCCAAAGCATTTCTACTTCATGTTCTTCTGTGCAGCATGCAGGAAGACTTAAGAGTGTTTTGGCTGCATCAGACTTATAGGAATCCTTATAGTTTCTACATCGAATGGCTCACTAATACTTCTACTACTAACGAATAGCTTATCAAAAAAAGCAGTAGAAATAAAACTCCTACTAGCACCAGAATCAAATCATATAGAGGCAAAAATTTGATTTACTAGAAACATACCTGACACGACATCGGGATCCACTCTAGCCTCCTCCCGCGTCATCGTGAATGCTCTAGCAGTTGCCCTCTGCCCTACATCTTCCATCCCCCTCTTTGCTCCGAAACTGTCAGCCCTTGGCCTCTTACACTCCCGACTCAGGTGTCCTACTTCACCATAGTTGTAGCATCTCGATACCCTACAATCCCTAGATATGTGGCCAGGCTTCCCGCACTTGAAGCAAAAATTTAGTCCCAGCCTGCACTCACCAGCGTTGCTCTTTCCCACACTTACCACGCTTCTTCGTTCCCGAGCCTGTTGCAACTAGCCGTCAATCATCAACCCTTGCTTTCTTGTTGTTTGGGGTGAAACCATGATGCCCAAACTTTTCCTATTCCAGTTCCTGTCACCACCACCTGTCTTCTTCACCTCAGCTACTATCACCTCCCTCTCATCATACAATTTTCCCGCCAGATCCACCACTGATCGAAAAGTACCCGACCAGGCAGTGATCAAATGCCTGCGAATGTCCGTTGCCAACCCCTGAATGTACTTCTTGATCTTCCTCGTCACCGGTTTCACCTGATCCGACACCAGTCTTGCCATTTTGTTAAACTTGGTGATATATTGCTGGTGGGTCATGGGGCCTGCCTCCAGTTGTTGGAACGCCCTCTCTATTTTGTCGTGTTCTCGGTAAGGACAGAATTCCTCAATCACCAGCTTCTTCAGCTCTCCCCACCTCATCCTGCTAATGGCCCTGCTGCCCTCGGCTTGGACAATGTTGTCCCACCAACACAGAGCCGAGTCAAGAAATGAGTGAGTGGCAAACTTCACCTTCTGATCCTCCTTGTACTCACTAATTTCCAGTACTACTTCCATCTCTCTCACCCAGCGGTGAGCGGTAGCAGCGTTGCCATTTCCATCGAACATTGGGGGCTTGCATCTTTGAAACGCCCCATAGTTACAGCCTTGTGGTGTTTCTTGCACCGTCTCAGTCTCTGGCTGTTCTCCTCCTTCTCTCCTAGTACTCCTCCTCTTTTCCTTCCTTTCGTCTTTCCTTACAGCCTTAATCACCTCCGTCACCATAGACGGTAGACCTGATGTACCTCTTCTACTACTACCTCATTCACTGAGGCCCTCAGGTTCGCACTCTCATCGACGCCCTCATTCTAATGAACCTCAGGATCAGCAGGAGCCATTTCATCAGCTCTAGCCTTATTCCTTATGACACGCGGCTCAGTACCACATCCTCCTCCTCTGGAAGCATTAGACAATCTACCTCTGGCCATTCTCTAGTCACTATAAGATTCAAACACCAACACGGTCATTCAAGGTAATGGCTCAGTTTATGTTGAGTATAGTAAGTTCCTAATTAAAGTGGCCAGTTGTGATTAGCCACTTACTTTACTCTTCACACCCCAAGCATTTCCTATCCCGACTACATCAGTATCTAAATCTACTAAGAACACATAGGTCAAATAGCACACGTACTTAATACTAGTTAACCTTAAGAAAAGAAATACCTCATGGAACGTAGCTACTCGAGCTGACATCCCTCCTTCTGTCTCATTTTCAGTTTAAGATTAGGTTTTTGAAAATATTTTACCTAATTCTCTTAAACTTTTTGCTCTGATACTAACTTATAAGGCCCCATTCCCGGGTACCTCACAGTTAGACGATCATCGCATTATTTCATTAAATATTACATAATACATAATAATATGCAATGGAAATTCATTTAACAAAAGCCATTCATTATCATTATAACTACAGTTGTTAAGCAATACAACGTTGTTCATCAGTTACAAAGGAATTGTTTAATTGCATTACAAAACAACAATAGCATCAAAATACGAATGGATGTCAGTCTTGTCCCGCCGAGTAGTTCTTCCCTCGTGCCATCCTCAGCAATTTACCTGCCAACTGAAAATGCATAAAAGTCAGCGTTGCTGAGTGAGTTCTAGTTTTATACGTATCAAAATACCTCGTGTTTTATGTACAAAATATACCTTTCCATTAAATACCTTTACCTTCCTATACGAACACACATCATACGTACATTCAAACAATATTCATTGTTTATTTCGTTCTTTCATACTTTCATTATTATCTTTCATCATCGTATACATACTTTCATTCAATTCTTTTCATTAGCATTCACTTTCATATACATACTTTCATTTCGTACTTTTCCCTATCTCTTACTTTCATTCTCATACTTCCGTATCGTACTTTTCATCATTCTTTTATTTTCTTACTTTCTTTTCGTATGTTACGTCATTCTTTTACCTTCATACGGATCGATGTACAATACCCTGAACATTGTGCACCGAAGCTGTTGTTGGGCCTGTGGTCTACAATTAGACCACGAATATTGTGCACGAAGCTGACCCAGTCACTTAGGGCAAGTCATCTCTCCCTTTCATCCAGACCAATGTGCAATACCCCGAACATTATGCACAAAGCTGATGCTAGGCCTGTGGTAATTAGACCACGAACATTGTGCACGAAGCTGACCCAGTCACCTAGGGCAAGTCACAAGGGACCTGTCAATCTCAATGATTGACCCTATATGCATCCTTCGGGTTACTTAAACCGCACACAGTTGAGCTAACGACAACGTGGTCGTGCACTTTCTTTCTATTTGCTTGCAAGCCATTCTTTCTTTCATTATGTTCCACTTTTCATCTTTGTTATCTTTCCTTCTGTTACGTTATACTTTACGTTCTTTCATACATTCGTCATACTATGTAAAGTAATAACATAATACTTAACGTATTTTATAATATAATATAAATACGTTTTGTAAACTATTAAAAGATAGCACATCATACACATATGCATATTATACATTCACCATACATACTAGGACCATGGACAATTACATAATCAGGCTTAAAATAGGTAAACATAGCCCATAGGTCAAACTAGGGTCAAACCCTAAAATTCTGTTTTTTCTCAAAAATCCAGAAAATTTTCTAAGTGTTTGGGCGCATGGACACTATTTGGGTGCATGGAGACTGTTTGGGCGTTTTTCCACTATGCGGGCGCATGAGCCTATACTTAACTGTTTTCAACACTTAGGCGCATGAGCCCCTGGGCGCATGGGCATTATTTAGGCGCATCATTCCTATACTTAGGTGTTTCTTCAAAGACTTAGGCGCATGAACCACTGTTCAAGCGCATCAACATTCACTTAGAAATTTCTAAGGCATTTCAGGCGCATGGGCCCTGTTTGGGCGCACGACCTTTCTTAAAAAATTTTCTAAGGCAAACACTAGGCGCATGGCCCCTGTTTGGGTGCATGAGCACCTAATTATACATTTCCAAGTTGTTTTTCGATCCCAAACAGCATCATAACCTGTTCTAAGCTTGTTACACCCATTACGAACCTCAAACAAGCATTTACAACTATAGAACATAAGCATACAAACATACATACATACGGTTATACAAATACCAGTTGTAAAAATGGTTTTGTATGCATTTTCAGCCCCAAAACTTTTAAAAAAAGAGAAAACCGGGGTCTAGAAACTCACCTTAGCTGCTTTCAAGCTTAAACTCTTCCACTTGGACTTTTCAAAAGATTCTAGCACCTAAACATGACCAAAACACACAAAACCGAACACACATACACATAAGAACATATATTCTCGGTTCCTTTGTCAAAATACAAACAAAATCGAGCCAATTTTACAACAATTGCTTACCTTGTTGAAGAATAGCCTCTTTCTCTCTCTAGAACCGATGAAATCTCAGTTTCCTTCTTCTTCTTCTTCTTCTTCTAATTTGGTCGACAAAAGCAGATGTGTAAAAAGGTGGCATGGGCGGCCATTCCCAAATATATAAAAATATTTGACTTTTTATACTATTTTTTTCACTTTGCCCCTTCCACTATAGCTTCTTTTTGTTTTCTTCAAGCTACTTTTCTTTTCTTTTATTTTAGCAAGAATTCCGGGTGTTATAATTTTCTAGGCGCATGAGCCCTATTTGGGCGCATGACCTCACTTAAAAACTTCCTAAGGCAAAATATTAAGCGCATGGACCCTGTTTGGGCGCATGACCATCTACTTACATGTTTCTAATATATTTTTCAGTCCCAACATTAGTTTAACCTATTCTAAGCTTATACAACCATTTTAAGCCTTAACATAGAATGCTTAACCATAAAACACCACATACAAGCAGAAATACATACAGTTATACGTGCAACAGTTGTAAAAATCTTTTACATACATTTTTAGCCCCAAAAACTTTTAAAACATTTAAAAACCAGGGTCTAGAAATCACCTAGACTGCTTCCAAGCTTAACTTCTTCGAACTCAAACTTTCAAAGGTTTCTAACACCTATACATGTCAAAAACACATAACCAAACACATATACACACATAAGAACATGTAGAAATTGGTTTCTTGGTCAAAAATCCATAGAAACCGAACCAATTATGCTAAAATTTACTTACCAAGGTCAAATTCAGCTGCTCTCTCTCTCTCTTTAAAGCCGAAAATCTTCTGCTTTCTCTCTCTAAAATGTCGAGCAGTTGATGTAATAGAGAAGTGGACGGCCATGCCCACTTTAATCAGAATAATATTATTATTTTGTCCTTTTTACACTTTAGCCCCTCCACTTAGGCTTCTTTTCTTTTCTTTCTAATTACTTTTTGTTTTTCTTTTCTCATTTCTTTTTTTTCTGATTTTTGACAAAATTTCTGGGTGTTATAGATAATGTATCATACCAAATTCTAGGAGCTTGATGAAGACCATACAATGCTTTACTAAGCTTGTACACATGATGAGGATATTCTAAATTTTCAAAACCCGGAGATTGGTTGACATATACATCCTCAATGATTGGTCCATACAGGAAAGTTCCTTTTACGTCTATCTGGTACACCTTGAATATCATATATGATGCATAAGCCAGGAAGACACGAATTGTTTCAAGTCTTGCAACTGGAGCAAATACTTCATCATAATCTATTCCTTCTTCTTGGGTGTAACTTCGTCCAACGAGTCTCGCTTTGTTGCAAATAACAATTTCCCGATTGTCTGACTGGTTTCTAAATAGTCATTTGATGTGTATGGCATTTTCTCTTTCAGGTAAATCTACAAGCTTCAACACTTCCGGTTTACGGAACTGTAATAACTCTTCTTGCATAGCCTCAATCCAACTATTGTCCTGTAATGCTTCCGTGATGTTTTTAGGGACAATTTGAGATAGAAAACACGAGTATAAGCAAAGGTTCGCTTTTTCTGAATGACTCCTCGTGGTTCTCTCATTCAATGGACTGAGAATTTGGGATGTAGGATAGTTCTTGTGAACACGAGACATTGGAATCTCACCTTCTTGAACATTAACATCCAGATTAGTCTGGTTCAAGTCGGAAAGCTGCTATAATAGGCTCGAAGCATGTGGAGTGAAATTAGGAACATGAGTCGGTGAGTTGATAAAATAGTCAAGATTATCAGTAAAAACTACATCATCAGTTTCTGATGAAGTTCCAGACTTAGGTTGAACAATTTCAGGACCATCATTAGGAATTGGTTGTGAAACATTAAAATTTTCAGAATTGGGAGTTTCTTGTGCATGTTAAGTTTGAGATTGATCATGAGATTCAGAACGGAATACAGGATCTTTAACAAACAAAAAGAATGGGTAATCTGAGCTTGAATCATCCATATATTCAGAATCAGAATCATCATTGAATGATCCGAGATCTCCTCCTTGTTTCTTCTTCTCACCTGAAGTTTGAAACAAGTTAGAATTGAAAGAGTTTGACAAAGAATCTAAATCAAACAACCAAGCTGGACCATTTACAGCTGATGGAAATGAGTTTCCAAAAAATTTAACATTAATATTTTCAAGGATTCCATTCGTCCTAGAGTTATAAAATCTAAAGGCTTTTGAAATCGACGAATATCCAATGAAAAATCCATCATCAGATTTTGCATCAGAATTTCCTAGCTAGTCACTTGAATTTAAAATCAAAACTGGACAATCAAAAGATTTAAGAAAACCTATAGTAGGTGTCCTGCCAAACATCAACTCATAATGAGTTTTTTGTTTATCCTTAACAAGTAATGTATGATTCTGTATAAAACATGCTGTGGACATGGCTTCATCCCCGAAAGTGATAGGAATCTTTGCATCTGCTAACATGGAACGTGCAGCTTCAATCAAAGTTTTCAGCAACTCAATTTTGTTATGGAGTTCTGTGAGCACTGAACTGACGAGCAATACCTTTTTCTGCACAAAACTTGTCAATATTGGTATTTTTAAATTCAGTTCCATTATCATTTATAATGATTTTCACCTTTTTTTCTAATTGATTTTCTACTTTAATGATGAATTCTTTTAATAATTCAGCAGTTTCAGATTTAGCATGCAAAAAGAAAACCCATGAAAATCTTGTAAAGTCATCAATGATAACTAAACAATAATATTTCTTTCCAATACTCTTTACATTTATTGTTTCGAATAAATCCATATACAACATCTAGAGAGGCTTGGAATTTAAGTTTATCAGCTTGGGCTTATAAGACGCTCTGTGTTGCTTTCCTTTTAAACATGCTGTGCAGTGATCTGTGGTAGCAAACTTCTTTGTTAGAATTCCTACTACATGATTTCCTGCTACAAGCTTGTTCATTTTCTTGAAAATTGGAATGCTTGAGACATCTATGCCATAATTGACTTTCATCATTTGATGCTTTAGCAATTAGGCATGTTGATTCTGTAGTAGGATCTACTTGAGACATATCTAGCTTGTATACATCTTGATCATGAACATATTTAACAACTATCCATTCTTTTCTTATCTCAAATCCTAGCTAAAAAATATAGCAAAAAGAATCATCAAATAAATAAGAATAAGATTTGTCACAAATTTGGGAAACACATAAAAGATTAAAGTTCAACTGTGCATAATAGTTGAATTTATCAAAGCTAATAATCCTATTGGACACTGTTCCTTCGCCTATTATCTTACCACCTACATCACCTTCGAATGCAATATGAGTACCATCCTTTAACTTAAAATCTTGCAACAAGGCATTGTTGCCTGTCATATGCTAGCTACACCCACTATCAACGTACCACATGTTAGTAGGTCTTCTTGGGCGTACCTACATTTCAAAGAGATTTAAGTTGAGTTATCAACCCAAGCCGAGATGGTCTTAGGCTTGGCAAATTTATCAGCAATTGTAAACTATTTAAAATAAAGCTTATTTAAATGAGCCTTCTTTTGCTGTTTTAGTTTATCAATTCCTTTTCTAACAAAATTTTCATTATCTTTGATTTGCTTAGTCCTCAAAGCATGGTAATGTTTTTCCAGATCATCATCAAGGTAATTTAAATGATCAATAGGAACATTTTCAGAAAAATTTTGGTTACCAAACTTTCCATTATTCATTCTTACAGATCATGGAATGAATTTTCCTTGTTTATAATTCTTTGTTTGCACATAGTAAGAATCATCATAATCATAATCAATCCTTTAGAAAGATCTCAAACCCAAGAAGGTTGTTTTGTCAACCTTTGAAAACCAAGATTTTGATTTCTTTAAAATTATGGTTTGATACATCCATTCCTTGGCGAGTTCTTTCAAAAGTAACAATTCTTAGTTTTGTGATTTCTTTCATCACGAATAGTACAGTAAATATTGAAATAACAATCAGCTGTTGAATGGTATTCACATCACAAATGTGACAATACCTGTTAAAGAAACATTCAGTAGTCTTATGATTATACATGTTGTATATATCATAGTACATTTGTTGAAATTTAAACAACTATTGAGTAACCTTAGATATGGAAGCCACATTTGATCCTTGTTTTGACTTAGGAGTTGAAAAGTTAATCTGTTATTTTTTATTTGAGAGTTTGTTCATTTGAGATTTGGGTTTTGACTTTTGTTCATTAACACTATTCCTAGACTCCTTCTTAGATACAAATCTTTTGTTAACAGCGGAAGACTTTGGACCTGAACCTATTTTCAGATTAGAGTTAGATTTGTTCTTTGATTTTGATTTGGTTTCTAGAATTGTATTCATATCAAAAGTACCCATAGATATAAATTTCACTGGTTTAAACTACTTAGATTGATTTGTTCTTTGAGTTATATTATTTTGACTTTGATTCTGTGATGATTTAGCTGTAGTATTTTTCCTTCTCTACTTTATTGATCTTGATGATCTCTACTTGGTTTAGGATTAAGTATCTTCAGGAGAAGACTCTTTTGCAGTTTCTTTCTCTTTTTGTTCTTTCTGCCGTTTGATGAAGTCTGGATTGTTGAATTTGTAAGGAAAGTAATACTCAGGATGACGCTTCATCCTATTTTGCTTTCCCTTTCTTCTTTAAGTTTTGTTGATCATTATTTATAATAACTTCTTCAACAAAGTCTTCAGGGTAACAACTTTCAACAACAAAGTCATGATCTTGTTCCTTTGCTTTCATCATATGATATTCTTTAGGAACAAACATCTCCTTCTTCATTGGTCATGGTTCATAAGATTTAACTTTCACCGGATTACCATTTTTAATCTTTTCAGAATCTTACTCCTCAAATATCTCAACATTTGTCTTCTCTTCATTACATTTTGCATCAGATTGCAAATTCTTTTTCTTATTATGAAAGGCTTTTAGCTTAGCTTTTTTTTTCAGGTGAATAATCATGTGTGTTAAAGTTCTCTGGTAAAGTGTTTGAAATAGATCCAGGCATGGGTTCATGTATGAAACCTAGACCTGTTTTGTTTTTATCTTTCCTTTCACTTACCACTTGCTCTACAATAGTTTTAGGACTTTTAACTTTAGCTAGATCCCCCTGAGTTGTAGCATGAACTATTTTTTCTTCTTTTAAATTTTTAGTCATCTCTTCAAGTTGCTTTTTAACAAGTTCAAGTTCTTTTAGAGTTTTATTCGATGAGGTTTGAAGAGATAAGATCTTTTTATCAGAGAGTTTATGATCATTTTTTTAGTTTGTTGTGTATTACTTCTTGTTTGGGTTTGTCACAGATTTTAAATGAATATGTTCTGTAATGCTCAACTTCATCAAAACATGCTTTTGTGCACATTTTTTCTCTAAGTAGATAGGAATTTCAGTATAACTTGAAGAAGAACTCTCAGAGTCAGATGATAGATGCTTAACCTTTGGTTGTTCAGACTGAGCCATGAGAGCAATTTCTTCTGAATCCTCTTTTGGTCAGATTTGTTACTCCAGTCATAATCTTCATCATCATTTTCTGAATCACCATCCACCTTAGGATCATTTTCTTCAGACCAATCTTCATTTTGAACTTCAGCAATAAGATTAAACTTAATATGAGATCAGCTGTAAATTGTTCAGCATATGCACACCAGTCCTAACTGTCACACCCCAACCTTGACGACGGAATCATCGAGATGTGAGGGTTAAGATTGTTCACAGCCACATAACGCTATATTTAAATGTAAATATTCAAGTTATAAGTTTCAAAAGACATTACAAACATAAGTCTCAAATATGAAATAAGTTCAAACATAACATAACGAAACATAGTTCTTTTATTCCATTAACTAGGTACAAATCCTAGATTATTGCAAGCTTCAAAAGATCACTTTAAACGTGAGCTTGACCTGAAACATGATAAAAATAAAGGTCAACTAAAAATAGTTGGTGAGTTTTCAAGGTTTTCATACATAATATGATAAGGTTACAAGTAGCAATTCATGTCATAGGTTACAAGCTAGTAAGGTTACGGAACACATATCATTACAACCAAACCTCGACTTGATTACAAGTATAAAAGATTGGCTAAGTGTATTTGGTTCCCATGATGAACAAGCATACGTCATCAGGAGCCGGCAATACCTCGACTTTAGCACCAAATTGGCTTGTCAGGCCCAAAGATCTAAGACGTCGCCAGGCTAGCAATAGTTAGTGATTGCAAACAGAAATATGTATCTCATATAAACACTTACAAAACACAAATGACCATGACAAATAAAAGTATGAATTGCAAGTGCTTTACAAGTCTAAACGTTTACAAGTGCATTATGTATAAGTAATCATGTTTCACCCCAAATTAGTGTGAAAATATAAAAAGGGGCAAGAAAACTCACTTGGCAATCAAGTATAGGTATAACGACTAGTAGGAATAATAAGCAACGTTCCAAAATAGTCATTCACAAGGTACCTAAATATATATATATATATATATATATATATATATATATATACAAAATTTAGGTTAATAAGATTAATGATTTCACGCAAACTAGGGTATTAGAATTTATATTTGAGGTTTTGTCAATTAATTATATTTAACAAATGGGAACAAATTATATTTTTGTGAAATAAAATGAAAAGAAGTTTATTATATTTT
>BJCO01713120.1:0-11928 GCA_018326465.1 Flaveria floridana | reverse complement strand
GTATGTATATATCTAACCAAACTATCTTTTTGTATAATCATTGGGATATATGACGTCAAGATATTCTTATATTTAAAAATGGTATGACCGACATTTCAACACTTAAAACATGTTGATGATTTATTACTCTTTTGTGCTAATACGATTTCCAGTTGTAAGAAGACCCCGCGGCAACGCGCGGAGTTCAATCCTAGTTATCTATGAAAGATGAAACATGTAAAAAAAAATAAAATAACTGTATTATTAATTAAGATAAACAAAATCAATTTTATTAAAAGAGTTACCAACTTTATAAATGTCGAGAGCTTTCTAAAATGATTTTTAAAATGTTTTAAGGTTATTAAAGGAAGTTTTATTTCAAAAAAAGTTTCTTATTTTTCGAAAAACATTTATTTTTATTTATTTTTGAAAAGTATCTATATTATTTTACAAGAATATCTCCATCTTCATACTCTAATAAAAGGGTATTTAAGATGACACATGTCAACATCATATTTCTGCTCAGTAATTTTATCACGCTTCTCTCTCCTATTTAATAATAACATTAATTACTAATAATATTATTTATTTTTTTTATTTTTTATTAAATAGTTTTTTAATAAATTAAACAAGAGATATTTTTACCAATGTTATTTCTAAGAAAATATTTTTTCATTAATTCAGAAAACTTTTTAGAAGATCAAACTTTTTAAAAAATACAAATATTTTTTAAATGTTGTTTTTAAATAGTAAAACTTTTATAAATAAAAAATAGTTAAAAATTGAGAGTTAGAAGAAAGTTTTTAAGTATGATATTTTTAAAACATTTGTTTTTAAATAAAACTTATATTTTATTTATTATAAAAAAGATTTCAATCATATTTTATTTTAATAAATCGATTTATAATTAATAAATTTTCATATTATTTATTTTTTTATTCAAATCGTGTAATACATGAATTTACTAAAGTTAGTTATAGTATCAAGTATTTGCTTTTTTATTCAAACCGTGTAATATACGAATTTACTAAAGTTAGAGTATAAAGGAAGAGTGTGACAAGCAAAAGATAGTTTATCCCTCTTTTTTAATAAATAAACGATCGCCCCAAAAGATTACATTAGCTGCCCAAAAGAATACATATCCTTTCACATATGAAGCGACTTTACCCGGTTGTGAACCGTCTTAAAAAAGAAGATGCTATTTGATGTTGTATCAAGCCACCTCAAATAAATTATTATCTACGTGTATAACATATATAACTTTAAATAAAAATATAAATCCTATATATAATTGATAACGTTTAAAATCTTAAATAAAAATACGAAAACTTCTTTGTTTTAGGGGGAGTAAAACCATGAAAAAGATAACGCCAAAATGTCAGCGGTAATATTTTGAAGATGAAACATCAGCACAAAATATTTTCAGGTAAATATGTTGTTTATGATTAAGCAAGGTTTTATATGTCTTGTGTGCTAACCCTAACTTGAACATTAGATCTAGGCCTGTGTGTGCTCTATGATAGTAAGGAGGCTAATAAGGTCCATGGACTAACCATAAGTTGAATGTTGATCTACACATTAAGTAACCTAACTACCTACTACGAAATGTGTATGTGATAACTACTTGTTTGAAGATCAACGTGCTATAGTTTAACAACGAAGCTAAAATTAATTAGAAAATGGGCTCATTGTCAAACTTTGCGTAACATGGTATTCATGAGATTTATATATACGTAGCAAGTTTAACACCACATAAGTAAAAGGAACAAGGTCATGTCTTGTTATTTGAACTTGATTTAAGGAAACCACTTCGTGATATCCAAGTATATAAATGCAATACGTTGAACAAACAATTGGTGATATGATTTTATGTTTCTATATAAAGTTTAGAATCATATGAAACTATATATATATATATATACATGTATTTAAAAATGTTTACTACTACTTCTTTATAAAAAGAAAACATTAATATGTAGGTTTATATATGGATGTACATGTATAAGAAAATGACACGTCTTGTACCATGATGCTTGAACTCATAGGTGTATACTTGTATAGACATACACAAGTGTGTATGTGTATGTGTGTGTATGTATATGTACGTGTGTGGGCGTGCGCGCATGTGTGTAAATATGATATTGAGCTCCAAGTATGAATGTATACATGTATACCTGTATGTAAGTATGTGTCACACCCACGTCCCAGGCGCAGGTTATATATGACTAATCGATATCATAATAATGCAGCGAAATTTAAAACTTATCATTTCAATGACGTTAACTATTTGTACATAAGTTCCATTGCATCAAAAAAAACTTATTACATGTAACACCCGAATATTTATCAAATAAGTAGAAAGGTAAAGTATCAAATAGAAAATAAAAAGAGACCAAAAGTCAAAGAGAGTGTTGTGTAAATAGTACACAAAATTCAAAAGTTTACTTTTTTAAAGCATGGCCGCCCATGCCATGCTTACAACTGCTTTCTGTCGATCAAAAAGAAAATAAGGAGAAGAAAGCTGGGTTTCGGTTTCTAGAGAGAGAAAACAGCAAATCTGAGCTTAGGTAAGTAAATTTTAAATAATTTGTTCGGTTTTCATAGATTTTCAACCATGAAAATGATTTCTACGTGTTCTTACTTGAATTGTACTCGGTTATGTTTCCTTGGGCATGTATAGGTGTTAAAAGCTTTTGAAAAGTTTAAGTTAAAAGAATTAAGCTTGAAAACAGCTAAGGTGAGTTCTTGACCCCGACTTTTACATGTTTTAAGATTCTTTTAGGGCTGAAAATATATTAAAAATGGTTTATAATTATTATGTACATACACCCGTATATTTTATGCCTATATGTTGATGTTTTATGGTTGTAAATGCTTGTTTGAGGTTTAGAATGGGTGTAACAAACTTAGAAAAGGTTATAGTAATGTTTGGGACTGAAAAACAACTTAGAAACGTGTAAGTAGGTGCACATGTGCCCAAACAGGGCTCATGCGTCTAGTATTTGCCTTAGAAAAGTTTTTAAGTAAGGTGATGTGCCCAAACAGGGCCCATGCGCCTAAGAAATTGCTTTAAAAATACTAAGTATAGGCTCATACGCTCAAACAATACCCCATGCGTCTGAAATTGCCTTAGATATATTCAAGTGTTGGTTTATACGCTCGAATAGTACTGATGCGCCTGAATAATTCATGCGCCCAAAGTGAAAAACAGTTAAGTGTAGTGCCATGTGCCCAAATAGTGCTGATGCGCCTAAGCAGGGTTTATGCGCCTGCATAGTGCTCATGCGCCCAAAACTTGGAAAATTTTTAGAAATTTTGAGGAAAAAAAGAATTTTAGGGTTTGACCCTAGTTTAACCTATGGACTGTTTCAGGTCTATTTTGAGCATGAATAAATGATGGTATATGGATAGAATATGTATAATGAAATGATAAATGTATGATATGGATATCTGTATGATGTGTTATCATTTAATGATTTTTAAAAAATATATATATATTATAATATAATATACGTTAAGTATTATGCTATTCCTTTGCGTAGTATGACGAATGTATGAATGAACGTAAAGTATAATGTAACGAAGTGAAAGATAACAAATATGAAAAGAAAAACCTAATGAAAGAAAGAATGGCTTGCAAGCAAATAGAAAGGATGTGCGCAACCATGTTGTCATTAGCTTAACTATGTGCGGTTTTATAACCAAAAGAATGCATACAGGGTCAATCATTAAGATTGACGGGACCCTTGTGGCATGCCCTAGGTGACTGGGTCAGCTTCGTGCATAGTGTTCGTGGTCTAATTGTAGACCACAGGCCCAATATCAGCTTTGTGCACAATGTTCGGGGTATTGCACATTGGTCCGGATGAAAAGGAGAGATGACTTGCCCTAGGTAACTGGGTCAGCTTCGTGCACAATATTCGTGGTCTAATTGTAGACCACAGGCCCAACATCAGCTTCGTGCATAATGTTCGAGGTATTGTACATCGACCCGTATAAAAGTAAAAGAATGACTAAACATACAAAAAGAAAGTAAGAAAGTAAAAGAATGATATAAAGTACGATACAAAAGTATGAGAATGAAAGTAAAAGAGAATGTAAAGTACGATACGAAAGTATGAGAATGAAAGTAAAAGAGAGTGTAAAGTACGAAAAGAAAGTATGTATTTGTCAGCAAATATTAATGAAAAGAATAAAATGAAAGAATGTATACGATGACTAAAGATAGTATTAGAAGTATGAAACAACGAAATAAGCAATGAATATTGTTGGAATATACTTATGATGGGTGCTCATATACGAAGGTAAATGTATTTCTTTGAATGGTATATTTTGTATATAAAACACACTAGGTATTTTGATACCTATAAAACTAGAACTCACTCAGCAACGCTAACTTTTATGCATTTTCAGTTGGTAGGTTATTTGCTGAGGATGTCATCGGGGAAGGCTACTCGGCAGGGGAAGATTGGCATCCATTCACACATATGATTATTGTTGTTTTGTAATGCAATTAACATGTTTTCTTTTATAACCTAACAATGTTGTATTGCATAACAACAGTAACTTATTAATCAAATGAATGGGATTTAGTTAATGTAATTTCGCTGCAGTGTTTTATGAAATATATGTTATTATGTATGTTTAGTGCTATGAATGACCAACTGTGAGGTGCTCGGGAATGGGGCCTTACAAGTTGATATCAGATCTAAAGTTTAATTGAATTGGGTAAAATATTTTCAAAAACCTAATCTTAAACTAAGAATGGGACTAAGGGAAAGGGATGCCAGCCCGAGTAGCTACATGCCATCAGCTACTTCTTTTCTCGAAGTTAATTGGAGTTATGTGCGTGTGCTATTTGATTATGTGCTTATAATAGATTTAGATACTGATGTTGTCAGGATAGAAAATGCTTGGAGTGTGAAGAGTAAAGTAAGTTGCTAATCACAACTTTCCATTGTAACTAGGGACTTACTGTACTTAACATAAACTAAGTTATTCCTTGAATGACCGTGTTCGTGTTTGAACCTTATAGTGATAAGAGTATGGTCGGAGATAAATCATCTAAGGCTTCTAAAGGTGAAGCACATGGCGGATGTGGTGCCGAACCGCGTGTTACTAGGAATAAGACCAAGACTGGTGAGAGGGCCCGCGAAGAGCCCGAGGTGCATCACCTGGAGTGTGGTGATGAGAGTACACTTAAGGGCTTCGGTGAAAGAGGCGGTGGTATAGGAAGTCCATCGAGTCATGTTGACGATTCTATCATCTGTAGTGACTGAAGTGATCAAGGTGGTAAGAGAGGACGTGAAGAAAGGAAGAAGGACAACAGTAAGAGGAGAGATGGAACGATCAAATACCGAGACGATTGTCTCGAGCGAGGACGAGGAGGAGGAAGCGGTGCAGGAAACTGCATAAGGTTGTAACTATGGGGCATTTCATAGATGCAAGCTCCCAACTTTCGATGGAAATGGCAATGCTGCTGCTGCTCACCGCTGGGTGAGAGAGATGGAAGCATTTTTGTAGATTAGTGAGTGCAGGGAGGATCAAACGGTGAAGTTTTTCATGCACTCATTTGTTGACTCGGCTCTGTGTTGGTGGAAAAATATTGTCCAAGCCGAGGGTAGCAGGGCTATTGGCAGGATGAGGTGGGGAGAGCTGAAGAAGCTCGTGATCGAGGAATTCCATCCTCACCGGGTGCTTGATAAGATAGAGACGGAGTTCCAACAACTGGAGGAAGGCACCATGACCCACCAATAATACACCACCAAGTTTAACAAAATGGCAAGGCTGGTGTCGGATCAGGTGATGCCGGTGACGAGGAAGATCAAGAAGTATATTCAGGGATTGCCAGCTGACATTCGCAGGCATTTGATCGCCACCCGGCCAGGTACCATTCGCTCGGTGGTAGACCTGGCAGGTCGGTTGTACAATGAGAGGGAGGTGACAGTGGCTGAAGTGAAGAGGACAGGTGGTGGTGACAGAAAATGGAGCAGGAAAATATTTGGACATGGCGGTTTCACCCTAAATAACAAGAAGATGAGGGTTGATGATCGAAGGGTGGTTGAAACAGGCTCAGGGTCGAAGAAGTGTGGTAAGTGTGGGAGAGAGCACCCTGGTGAGTGCAGGATGGGGTTAAAAATTTTTTAAAGTGTGGGAAGCCTGGCCACAACTCTAAGGATTGTAGGGTGGCAAGGTGTTATAACTATGGTGAAGTAGGCCACCTGAGTCGGGACTTTAACAAGCCAAGGGCCTAGAGTTCCGGAGCAAAGAAAGGGACAGAAGATGGAGGACAGATGGCAACTGCTAGAGCATTCATGATGACGCGGGAGGAGGTTAGAGTGGATCCTGATATCATGTCAGGTATGTTTCTAGTAAATCAAATTTGTTCCTCTGTATTATTTGATTCTGGTGCTAGTAAGAGTTTTATTTCTACTACCTTCTGTGATAAGTTGTCTGTTTGTAGTAGAAGCACTAGTGAGCCATTCGATGTAGAAACTGCTATTTCTAAGTCCAATAGAATCACTGATATGATAGAGGGTTGTGCCGTAGAACTAGAAGGTCATAGGTTTTCTGCTAAATTACATGTCATGCCCCTAGGCGGATTTGACGTAGTGTTAGGGATGGATTGGTTAGCAACCTATAAGGCAAACATCATGTGCTGCAAGAAGATGATTTTATTAATTGCGTCCGATGGAAGTTTGGTTACGGTTTACGGTGATCGCATCGCTACGGTTTCGAAGGTGATTTCGATGGCGGTGGCAGGAAAGTACATATGACGTGGATGTAGTGCCTATCTAGCCTACGTAAAAGATGTGGACGCGTTAGTACCACAATTATCTGACGTACCTGTGGTATGTGACTTCCCGGGCGGGTTCCCAGAGGATTTGTCAGGAGTGCCACCGGATCGTGAGATTAGGTTCCAGATTGTTCTGATACCCGGTGCTCAACCCGTTGCCAAAGCACCATATCGATTAGTTCCTACCAAAATGAAGGAACTAATGGATCAACTACGGGAGTTGATTGATAAAGAGTTTATCCGACCAAGCATCTCTCCTTGGGGTGCTCCGGTATTGCTTGTGAAGAAGAAGGACGGTAATATGCGAATGTGTATTGACTACCGAGAGCTGAATAAGCTGACGGTCAAGAATCAGTATCCACTACCGAGGATTGATGATTTGTTTGATCAGCTACAAGGTTCCAGTTGTTTCTCGAGGATAGATCTTCGATCTGGTTACCATCTTTTGAAGGTAAAGGAGCGATATATCCCTAAGACAGCTTTTCGTACGCGTTATGGACATTACGAGTTTCTCCTCATGTCTTTTGGTCTAACTAACACGTCAGCTGCCTTTATGGATTTAGTGAACTGAGTGTGTCGGACCATGTTAGATAAATTAGTGATTGTGTTTATTGATGATATCTTGATTTATTCGAAGAGCGAAGGAGAACATGTCGGCCACATACGCGAAGTATTGGAAACACTTAGAAGAGAAAAGTTGTATGCTAAATTCTCTAAGTGTGCTTTTTGGTTGCGCGAGGTGCAATTTTTGTGTCACGTGGTAAATGCTGAAGGAATTATGGTAGACCCGATAAAGGTTGAGGCGGTGATGCAATGGAAGTCTCCAAAGACACCATCCGAGATCCGTAGTTTCTCGGGTTTGGCGGGTTATTACAGGAGGTTCATCATGGACTTTTCTAAGATAGTCTTACCTTTGACTAAATTGACTCGCAAGGATGTGAAATTTGTGTGGGGTTGAGAACAGGAGTGTGCTTTTGAGGAGTTAAAGCCGAGATTGACTCAAGCTCCAGTCTTGTCATTATCCGATGGGAGTGAAGACTTAGTGGTATATTCAGATGCTTCTTATTCGAGATTAAGTTGCTTGTTAATGCAACGGGAAAGGGTGATTGCCTATGCATCCCGATAGTTGAAAACCAACGAAGTCAACTACCTTACACATGATTTGGAGTTAGCGGTTATAGTCTTCGCGTTGAAGATTTGGAGGCACTACTTATACGAGACGAAGTGCACCGTCTTTACGGACCATAAAAGCTTAAAGTATTTATTTGAACAAAAGGATCTCAACATGAGACAGAGGAGATGGTTAGAGCTCATCAAGAATTGTAACTGTGAGATCCATTACCATCCGGGTAAGGTCAACGTCGTGGCCAATGCTCTTAGCCGAAAAGAGAGAACCGAGCTAATTCGGGTGAAAGCTTATCAGTTGGTTATGACCGCTGATGTGATGACCCGAGTGAAAGGATTTCAAGATAAGGCGTTGAAATAAGATCGCCTAAATTCCGAACGAATAAGAGGTCTAGTCGCAAAATTAGGTGTGAACACTTTCGATGTTAGGACCCGAAACAGACAGGTATGGATCCCTCGTTATGGAGATCTACGATGGCGAATTATGGATTAAGCTCATAAGAGTCGATACTCGATCCATCCCAGTGCCATGAAGATGTACCAGGACATGAAGAAGGATTATTGGTGTCCGCGTATGAAGCGCGACGTAGTAGAGTACGTGAGCAAGTGCCTTACTTGTTTACAAGTAAAGGCGGAGCATCAAAAACTATACGGGAAGATCCAACTATTGTATATACCCGAGTGGAAGTGGGAGCATATCACCATGTATTTTATTACTAAGCTACCTCGTACGGTGAGGGGTATGATACCATATGGGTGATTGTTGATCGACTGACAAAGAGCGCTCACTTCCTAGCGATCCGTGAGACGTACTCATCAAAAAGATTGGTGGATCTATTCATTAAAAAGATTGTAACTCGTCATGGTATACCGGTTTCTATCGTGTCAGATCGTGACACTCGGTTTACATCCAAGTTTTGGAAGAGATTCCATGATACGATGGGGATAAGGCTGCACATTAGCACGGTTTATTATCCTCAGACGGACGGTCAGTCTGAGAGAACGATCCAAATGCTCGAGGATATGCTACGATCACGTGTGATCGATTTTGGAGGAAGTTGGGATGATCACCTACCATTAGCTAAATTCTCGTACAATAACAGTTATCATGCCAGCATTGGTATGCCACCTTACGAGATGCTATACGGTAGAAGGTGTAGGACACCCATATGTTGGGGTGATATTGGACAGAAAGAGTTAGGAAGCCTTGAGGTGATTAAGGCTACGACTGAGAAGCTAGAAAAGATGAAGGCCTTCATGAAAGCGGCGAAGGATAGACAAAAGTCGTACGCCGACAAGAGGCGTAGACCGATCGAATTCAAGGCGGGCGACCGAGTTATATTTAAGGTATCACCTTGGAAAGGGATTATTCGGTTTAGGAAGCGGGGTAAGCTAAGCCCAAGATATATAGGGCCTTTTCAAATCATCACACGAGTAGGAGAGGTTACCTATCGATTAGAATTTCCTGATGAGTTAAGTGGAATTCATCCGACATTCCATATATCTCATCTAAGAAAGTACTTAGCTGATAAAGATATTATTGTACCACTGGATGATATCGAAGTGGATGAACTACTTAATTATGTAGAGAAATCAGTGGCAATCGTTGATCGGAAGTAGAAGAGATTGAGAAATAAAGTGGTTTAATTGGCACGAGTACAGCGGAAGCACAAGAAGAGTTCCGAGTCTACGTGGGAAACCGAAAAGGAAATGAGACAACATTATCCACAGTTGTTCGAAGAGTGATGGTCTCGGGGACGAAACCTCTTTAAGGGGGGTAAACTTATAACACCCGAAAATTTGTTAAATAAGTATAAAGGAGAAGTATCAAATAGAAAATAAAAAGAGAGCAAAAGTCAAACGGGGTGTTGTGTAAATAGTACATAAAAGACAAAAGTTCACCTTTTTAAAGCATGGCCACCCGTGCCATGCGTACAACAGCTTTCTGTCGACCAATAAGAAAAAAAGAAAGAGACGAAAGATGTGTTTCGGTTTCTAGAGAGAGTAAGCAACAAATCTGGGTTTAGGTAAGTAAATTTTGAATAACTGGTTCGGTTTTTATGGATTTTCAACCATGAAACCGATTTCTACGTGTTCTTACTTGTTGATATGTACTCGGTTGTGTGTCCTTGGGCATGTATAGGTGTTATGAGCTTTTAAAAAGTTCAAGTTGAAAGGATTAAGCTTGAAAATAGCTAAGGTGAGTTCTTGACCTCAACTTTTACATGTTTTAAGACTCTTTTGGGGCTAAAAATGTATTAAAAATGGTTTATAATTATTTTGTATGTACACTCATATGTTTTATGCTTATATGTTGATGTTTTATGGTTGTAAATTCTTGTTTGAGGTTTAAAATGGGTGTAACAAGCTTAGAACAGGTTATAGTAATGTTTAAGACTGAAAAACAACTTAGAAACATGTAAGTAAGTCCACATGCGCCCAAACAGGGCCCATGCGCCTAGTATTTTCCTTAGAAAAGTTTTTAAGAAAGGTGATTGCCCAAACAGGGCCCATGCGCCTAAGAAATTGCCTTAGAAATACTAAGTATAGGCTCATACGCCCAAATAGTACCCCATGCGTCTGAAATTGCCTTAGATATATTCAAGTGTTGGTTCATACGCCCGAATAGTATTGATGCGCCTGAATAGTTCATGCACCCAAAGTGAAAAAACAGTTAAGTGTAGTGCCATGCGCCCAAATAGTGCTGATATGCCTAAGTAGGCTCATGCGCCTGTATAGCGCTCACACGCCCAACATCTAGAAAATTTTCTAAAATTTTGAGGAAAAAAACGAATTTTAGGGTTTGACCCTAGTTTAACCCATGGACTGTTTTAGGTCTATTTTGAGCATGAATAAGAGATGGTTTATGGATAGAATATGTATAATAAAATGATGAATGTATGATATGGATATGTGTGTTATGTGTTATCTTTTAATGATTTTCAAAACGTATATATATTATAATATAATATACGTTAAGTACTATGCTATTACTTTGCGTAGTATGACGAATGTATGAATGAACGTAAAGTATAACATACCGAAGTGAAAGATAACAAAGATGAAAAGTGAAATATAATGAAAGATAGAATGGCTTGCAAGGAAATAGAAAGGAGGTGCATGACCATGTTGTCGTTAGCTCAACTGTATGCAGTTTTAATAACAAGAAGAATGCATACAGGGTCAATCATTGAGATTGACGGGACCCTTATGGCATGCCCAAGGTGACTGGGTCAGCTTCGTGCATAGTGTTCATGGCCTAATTGTAGACCACAGGCCCAACATCAGTGCAGGATCGATTATGGGTGGTTTTTCTCTCAACTCACTGTGAATCAACACTCAGCAAGCAGTCTTATGAAGAGTTGATCACAATATAACAAGTAACAAGCAGTAAGAAAATTTAACACATCAAGTAAATTTCCAAGGTACTTTTATATATTGCTTCTCAGCTCAAAGGATTACAAGACACTTGGACTCAAATCGCTTGTCTAAAGAGTTACAGGGAGAAGATATATATAATACTACCTACAGTCGGGTATACTTTGATACCAGCTGGACACCTCTAACCTTACATCCATACTACAAGACTCTAGGTGAGGTCTTTCAGACATTTTGCCTGAGAGTTGGTAGTCAGGACATGTCCCTGACATACCTTTTATCACCAACTAAAGTTGGTAACATGTACTAACATATAAAGGTGAACAGTAGAATAAAGTATGGTCAACAACATGGCTCTTTAGGAAGATGCCATGCTGTATCAGAGGTCTGCAGCGGACTGACAGGGACCATACTTTTATCTGCTGGACGTAGCAATGTCTTCCAAAGGATAAAGTGCTTCGGAAGTGTAACTTCTTCCGAAGGCACTTATACTTCGGAAGACTGCTTCTTCCGAGGCTTAGAGTCTTCTTTGTCTTCGGAAGCAGACTTTGTCTTCAGCTCTTTCATCAGACTTTGTCTTCGGAAGCTTTCAGACTTTGTCTTCAGCTCTTTCATCAGACTTTGTCTTCGGAAGCTTTCAGACTTTGTCT
>BJCO01713109.1:0-10819 GCA_018326465.1 Flaveria floridana | reverse complement strand
TTTTTATCTTGATTATTTAAATAGTTACAAGTCTAAGGCTGATAAAGTTCAAATGGTCGCCCCACCTCCAAGAATAGGATTCATTGTGTCATAAGATTTATTGTGTCATATACTCATTGTGTCATTATATTCATTGTGTCATTATATTCATTGTGTCATAAGCCTTATTGTGTCATGTTTGAAGAGTTTTGTTTACGTTTGATTTTGACGATAAAAACAAGTTACCAAAATACTATTGTGTAATGTAAAGCAACATATAGCAACAAATTTTAACATGTCAACACATAGCAAAATATAATAACATGCCAACATACCAAATTACTATTGTTTTAAATTATCATTATGTCAAACTAACATTGTGTCAAACTACGATTGTGTTAAATTACTATTGTTTCAAACAACCATTGTGTCAAACAACTATTGTGTCAAACAACCATTGTGTCAAACAACCATTGTGTCAAACAACCATTGTGTCAAACAACCAATGTATCAAATTACGTTTTTGCCCCTCCGCTTGTTAGCAGTTTTCCACTTATTTACATTTTTGCCACCGCGTTTTTTTGAACCATTGATCTATTTTAATGAGTTGATCCAATGGTCAGAATTACTTCTCACCCTTTTTAGGAAATATAGCCTTTGTAGAATATCCTCTCCCTATAAAATTAGCATGAAAGTGTGTGTATTGCATACTACATATAGAGTGTACGTTAATATATATAATATAATATATGTGTGTTAATTGTAAAGTTGATATTCTAAAGGTATAAATTCTTATTGATACATGTCACCCTAATTGTGTCACGCGAGGACCATTACGCTTTAAGATGTGTAGGGCATGTATAATCAAACGTTTGAGTTTATTATTTTTTTTGTTAAAAAATTTATGATTAAAATATATAAAGAGTACTTTCATGAAGGGTCCGGAATAGGCGTGAATAGTTAGATTTTATGCTTGCGTGAGTTTGTATATGCTCGTTCTTGTTTATGAATAGGGACCAATCGGCAACCTGCGTTATAATCGAACCGCAATCGCGAAACCAAATGATTCCATTGCTAGAAATTAATATTAATTAATTATTAATAGTTCGTTCAAGTTATTTGGAAAACTATACACCTATGTTTGATATTACCCTTTTGCTGTGCATTCAACGTGAGTTTACAGCCCCACTTTTACATTATACACTCTTTTGGGGGAGAAACATGCTGCTTTCATAACCAATACAATACATTAGATTTCGTAATACTGCATATACCTGATATTATGGTGTTATACTACGCCTCTTCGGACCGTTAATATGTTAGTAGCGATGTGATTGTTAGTAGATCTACTGGTTTTGACAAACCCCGCCCAGGCTAGTCGTGCTAGCTTGACTGGAGGTCAAACGGGTGAATGGTTAGCCTGTTTTACAGTGTTGTGGTCAGGATTCCACAGCTAGGGCATACATTATTATTATTACTGTCAGCTCGGTCGCGACTTCATACATATAGTGACTTGCTGTAGGCTAGCTACCTACTTATATGCTTTAATTACTAAATCTAAAATTTCAATATTATTAATATTGTTTTCTGATAAACCTGTGAACTCACCGGTCTTTGTACTGATCTTAGCATGTTTTCTCTCAGGTCGTTGTTGTGGCACGTTTAGGAGCACAACATCCATTACATGTCATTCTGCATTTACTTTTAAACTGATTTCATGATTCAAATACATTACATTTACTTAATTTGGTTTGGGCGCGTGTTTGCGCAGTTTAAACAGTCGTTAAATGTTTTTCTGATTTCGCTTTCGCAATACTTAAACATGTTTGGTTTGTTTCAATATTATTAAGCAACTTATATGTTATGTAATTATAGAGTCGTTTGGTGTAACTGATGCTTATCTTAGATCCTGATTATATCACACGTGTGACGGTAAAACCCCGTTAGTGGATTTTGAGAGTGTGATAAAATGTGGTATAACAAAAAACTACCTAGAATTGCCTTAACGAGGTTGAATCCAGACATCAAACTATAACTTACCTTTCATATGGATAACTTGAGTTCAAAATTTCAACTATTAATTATAATTTCTTAATCAAGTTCATATTTGTAACACCACCTAAAGTAGAAAAAGAAATGCATAAGAATGGGGTAGCACGAGGAAAGTCATTCCCATTTTCTAATAAAGAGTTAACTCTCAGTTAACTAGTACGTAATGTTAATAGTTCAAATAACATTTAATCGACCAAAAATATAATGTAATGCAATTTCTCTCTCTTTTTTCTATAACTAGTAAACTTTTATCGTGTGTGGCGGCTTAGTTTCAAATTAAATTGATATCATAATATAAATAGTACATTTAGAATTTAAAAACCGTTACATTGTTATGAAAATAATAAACAAGAGTAAATTATTGTTTTAGTCCTTCAGGCTTGATGAAAATTACGATTTTAATCCAGTAGTTTATTTATTACACTAACAGTCAAATAGTTTTAGCATTACTTTCAATTTCACCCAGAACACCAACACTATTAAAGATTGTCTGTTAACTAAATTTGAATTGACAATATTAGGTTACCCCTCTGAAATAGAAAAATAATAGAGTAAATTTCGGTTTTGGTCTCTGTGGGTTAACTATTTTAACCATTTCAGTCCAAAAAGGAATCTTTGATTATATCATGTCATGTGGTTTCGTTTTTGTAACGGTTTTGATCACTGATACTAACTCTGTTAGTTTTTACAGTTAGATGTGAGGGTACTTTGGTCATTTTACATTTGAAAAACTAGTTTTTGAAATTATAATAGATTATGATAATTGTTGTAATTTTTTAAAATAAAAATAATAAAAAGTATAAATTTTAACCAACCCATCTCAAAAACTTCTCTCCCTAGTCTTCTCTCTCTCTCCTTAAAATCAAAACACTACTATCATCTCCCTCACTTTCTTCCTAAAAACACCTTATGCCGCCTTCTCCGGCCCCCACCTCCGGCCGCCACCCACAAACCATCGCCCAACCTTCTTTGATGTATAACAATAATAAACCATCCCCAACCCCTCTTTAATTCCGACCACCAACCGCAACCCAACCTAGCCATTTCCGGCCAAACAAGGACTCCGTCATCACTTGTGGTGCCTAGAAATCAAAGAGAGAGAGAGAGAGAGAGAGAGAGAGAGAGAGAGATGGAGATGAGTATTTAGGCTAATTAAATAATTCCCTCCACTCATGTTGAAATATTTGAATTTATATTTTGAATTGGTTTAGAGTTTATCTAGTCAATATTGTTATAGTTGGTTCCAAGATTTTAGGATCTCAACATGTATATTTATATTTCTTCTTTGATGTATACAAAGTGAATTAAATTCCATAACTTATATGGTATCGAGCCAGAATACTGATCACCGCTATCCTCAATTTTTTTTCCGATAATACTATCGTCCTACGACGACCTCTTCACCATGTCCACCGAGAGCTCTTCCAACAGTTCTACCATAAATTCCATCCCTCTCTCTCAGCCTTCCCTCACCCTTGTTAATTTTCCCACATCACTCAAACTAACCTCTACCAACTACCTAAGTTGGAAAACTCAAATTGAAGCCCTCCTACATGGTTTAGATCTCTACAAATACATAGATGGCACTCATCCTCCACCGAAACCAACCAAAAACGCCGATGGTGTTCCTACTCCTCATGCCGATTACACCGCTTGGTTTCGTCAAGACAGACTTCTGTTTGGTGCTATTGTTGGAAGTCTTTCACCCCCCATTGTCCCGCTAATCACTAATGCATCATCATCTCTTGAGGCTTGGAACATTCTTTCAAATACCTATGCCAATCCCTCTCGTGGCCTCATCAAACAACTCCAACACCATTTAAAACAATCAACTAAAACCCCTACTCAATCAATTACCGATTATATGCAATCGGTGAAAACCGTGGTAGATGAACTCGCTATTCTAGGCAAAAAGATAGACATGGAAGATGTTACTGATGCTATTTTAAATGGCTTGGATTCTACCTCTTACAAACCTGTGATAGATGCTATTCATGCAAGGGATACTCCTATTTCTTTTCATGAACTCCATGAAAAGTTAATAAACCATGAATTGTCCTTGGTCCAACAATCTTCCACCACTATAAATCTTCACCAACCTGCCACTGTTTTTGCAGCCCACACTCGGTCCTCTAACAAACCATGGACAACTAAGAATTCCAACCTATCTGCAGGTCTATTACCCACCCCTCAACAACCCACTACCACCAATCGTCCATTCCTTGGTAAATGTCAATTTTGTTTTAACAAAGGACATTCACTTACATCTTGTTATGCCTTCAAAAAGTTATATCCATATATTGCATTACCATCTTTTCCCAGACCTACCAACCAAAATAATACCAAACCACAGGCACATGTCATGGCTACTACGAACAACAACAACAACTCATCCAACCCTACGTGGCTTTTTGACAGTGGAGCATCTCATCATATCACCAACGATCTCAACGCGTTATCACTTTATAATCCTTATGATGGTACCGATGAACTTGTCATCGGGGATGGTTCGTCTCTTACTATTACTCATGTTGGCACTTTATGTAACATCCGTAAGTTTTAATATCCGTTTATTTGTTTAGATTAGTATTCAGTCGCATAACATGTAAGCGAATGAACCTCAGTCGCATGTATGACAGGCGTATGAGCCTCAATCGCACGAATGAAGGCGTTTGGGCTCCAGGCGCATGGCCTTCAGTCGTGCGACTGAAAGCCCAGTCGCCTAAGGCGGTTAACACTAAAATATTGAATATATTGGTATATGTGTGCAGAAGAGATAAGCACACACACACACCAAACACATACACATTCCGTACACTTCCTGAACTCAAACAACCTTCGACCCTTCAATTGATCAACGATTTTAGTTTCGTTTCGGTAAGTTTTGCTTGGCACGGATCGATCCCTGAATGCATTAAGCTGTGTATGTGGTCGAAATTGATCCAAAAACATGCTTAAATCTAAGTTTTGGTTCAATCTTTCATTAAGTTGAAAACTGAGAATTCGGAACCGAGTTTTTATGAAATTTTAGTAAAATAAGGACCCAAGACTGTTGTAAAGGCTGTGTACATGTTCTGTTTTGGATATGGCATGACCTGAATGGTTAAAACTCGAGTTTTTGGATCAAATACTTCAAGAACACAGCTGCTGATCCATTTCAGGCGAATGAGCCCAGTCGCATGACCCATTCGTGCGAATAAGCCAGTCGTGTTGCTCAATCGTGCGACTGAAGCTTAGTCGCATGAGCCAATCGCACGAATGGAGGTCATTCGCACAAACCCTGTTATAGCTCATTCGCACCCCTGTCGTATGGTTCATTCGTACGACTAAGTTCAGTCGCATGTTCAGTCGTACGAATGAGTCCAGTCGTATAGCCTCAGTCGCATGATGTGATTTGCTAGGAATTGATTTGACTAAGTTAGGGTTATTGCTTTAGATTTGCATTGAAGTGGAAAGTTTTAGCTGCCCTAGTGTATTTGTATTGGTAAACATTTGCTGAAAACATTAAGGAGAGTTCTAATTGCCCTTCTAATATGTTAATGTTGTTTGACAAAATCAGGCACTGGCATGCGTATAAATAAATAAGAGTTTGAAATTGGTAAATTATGGTGAATGGCGGGGTGGAGTTTTGACCCACCAACTATAGACGGAGTTTTGACCCGTCAACGCCAATTATAGACGGAGTTTTGACCCGTCCGCGCGAGGTGGAGTTTTGACCCACCAATTAAGTTGATAAAAAGGTCCATAACTACTTTGCGGGTATTAGATATGCATATCATATGGGGTTGTCCTCTAATTGAATGTCAGGACAAATAAATGGACAGATTAATGTTTGTGAATTATCTGATTTTGTAACAGTTGGTAAATTGTTATTGTTGAGATGTTGTATATATTAGAACTCACCAGTTTATCTAACATAGTGTTTTATTTTCTTATGCATGCCAGGTAATAATAGAGATGTTCGTGGATGTGTTCCACGAGGTTAGAAATCCGGCTCTGGTGTATGATACTGGCAAGGATGTTGGGTTTTGGGAGTTATACGAATTTGTATAAAACTTGTAATATGTCGGTCAATGTTTGTAACGAGTTTGGTTGTATAAGCACATTTTAATACAAAATATTTATAAAATCCCGCTGCGTTTGTAACTTCTGAATTGTTTTTAATAACCCAACTAGTAGCACCCTCCTTATTATATTATATACAGATAGGGGTGTTACACTTTAACTCTTTATTTCAACACCACATCTTTTCAATTAAACAATGTTCTATGTGTTCCCTCCTTATCTCGTAACATTATTTCTATTTCTCGCTTATGATTGATAACAACATATTAATTCAATTCTTCTCTTCTTGTTTTCTTATCAAGGACTTCCACTCCCACTTCCCGCTACTCCAGGGAACTGCGTTCCACTGCACCACCCTTCGCTTTCCATTTATAAATAAATAAATCTTCTCTTTGGCATCATCGACTCGGACATCCGCATTCAAGATTTTTACAATATTTATCTTCCATTGCTTCTTCAATTTCAACGTATAATAACTCTTGTAATTCCTGTTGCATTAATAAGAGTCACAAGCTTCCATTTAATAATTCTTCTCTTACTTCTAATGCACCATTACAACTTATATTTTCGGACGTTTGGTCCTCACCTATTCCTTCTTTTGATGGTTATAAATACTACATTATATTTGTTGACCATGTCACTAAATATATTTGGATCTACCCATTAAAACATAAATCAGACTCACTCATAACTTTTATTCATTTTCAAAAACTAGTGAAAATTATTTCCAAAGGAAAATAAAACAATTATTTTCTGACAATGGTGGAGAATACATCAAACTATCCTATCATCTTGCCTCGTGTGGGATCTCACACCTTACTTCACCACCACACACGCCCGAACATAATGGCTATGCTGAAAGACGCCATCGTCACATTGTCGAAATAGGTCTTACGCTTCTTTCTCATGCCAAAATGCCTTTAAAATATTGGCCTTTTGCATTCATCACAGCTACTTATCTCATTAACCGGTTACCCACTACTACTCTCCAAAATGATTCAACATTCCTTCGTTTATTCAATAAACTACCAAACTATGAAAAACTTCATAGTTTTGGTTGCCTCTCTTATCCTTGGTTACGACCATGTTCAACTAATAAACTACAACCTCGCTCTAAACCATGTTTGTTTGTTGGATATTCTTCATCACAAAGTGCGTATCATCTTCTTGATCCTATCACTAACAAAGTTTACACTTCTCGTCATGTACACTTTGTTGAAAATGAATTCCCATATGAAAAGTTAACTCAATCATCTACCTCACCTTCTCCTCACACTGACACATGGTTACCACTTACTATTCAAAATATCTCCTCACCACCATCTATTTCACCAAATAATTCACACTCCACTCAATCTACTTCTTCACCCCAATTACCAATATCTCCTTCACCAACTACTCAACAACTTCTTTCCCCACCTTAGAATCTTAATACATCCTCTCAAACACCCACACAAGATTTTATTCCTATAGTTTCACCTACTGTTGTCTCTCATCCAACCCCTCACCAAACTCGTTCTACTCGACACCCCAACCCAAAATATTTTAATAATGATTTTGTTCTTTACCATGCAACTTCCCAATCCTTTACTGAACCTTCCACAGTTACTCAAGCTCTCAAGCAACCTCTATGGCGAAAAGCCATGCAAGAGGAGTATGATGCATTACAACGATACCAAACTTGGACTCTTGTCTCTCCTGACACGGCCCCTAACCTTGTCGGTTGCAAGTGGGTCTTTCGTACTAAATTTAAACCAGACGGTTCTATTGAACGCTTAAAAGCTCGCCTCGTAACTAAAGGTTTTCACCAACGTCCCGGCTTAGATTACATTGAGACATTTAGTCCCGTTGTTAAACCAGCCTCTCTACAACTTATACTCGCCCTAGCCACATCACATAATTGGTGTCTCCGACAACTCGACATCAATAATGCGTTTCTTCAAGGGTCTCTCACCGAATCGGTCTACATGTCACAACCCCCCGGTTTCACCGATCCTTCCTTTCCAAATCACATGTGTAAACTAAACAAGGTTATTTATGGTCTTCGCCAAGCATCTCGAGCTTGGTATGACAAGCTCAAATCTTACCTTCTCTCGGTTCACTTTAAACCGACTATATCCGATCCTTCATTATTTGTTAATCACACAACTTTCAATCCTATCTTCATTCTTGTCTACGTTGATGATATTATCATCACCGGTCCAAATCTCTCTCGTGTTAATTCATTCATTAAATCTCTTTCTACTCGTTTTTCTCTCAAAGATCTCGGTAATCTCTCTTATTTCTTAGGTGTTGAAGTCGTTCCTCATTCTAAAGGCCTCTTTCTTTCTCAAAACAAATACATTTTTGATATTCTTAAACGTGCCAACATGAGTACCTGTAAACCGACCACCACCCCTATGTCTTGTTCAACCCAACTTAACAAAACTGATGGCACACCATTATCATCACCTACTGAATACTGTGCTCTTGTAGTGGCATTACAATATCTATCGATAACAAGACCTGATGTTTCATTCACGGTCAATAAACTTTCACAGTTCATACATTCTCCGACCGACATACATTGGGCGGCTCTGAAAAGGTTGTTACGTTACTTGCATGGAACAATGCATCATGGCCTTCTTTTTAGACGTGACTCACCGCTCCAACTTCATGCATTTACCGACGCCAATTGGGCCGGTGACAAGCTCACATATCGCAACACAACTGGATACATTGTTTATCTTGGATCTAACCCAATATCTTGGAGCTCAAAACGACAACCAACCTTAGCAAGATCTTCAACAGAAGCTGAGTTCAGGGCAATCGCCTCCACCACCACAGAAATTCAATGGCTTATATCTTTGATGTCTGAACTAGGTTACAAGTCTAAGTCACTCCTGCCATCTATTGTGATAATCTAATTGCCACTCATTATTCCACCAACCCGGTTTTTCACTCCCGCATGAAGCATCTTGCACTCGACTTTCATTTTGTATGAGAAAAAGTTCATGCCGGTTCTATACGAGACACTCACATTGCTGGTGATGATCAACTTGCTGATGTATTAACCAAGCCACTATTAAAACACCGACATCAAACGCTCTTCTCCAAGATTGGCCTTCTCAACCGGTCGTCCATCTTGCGGGGGCATATTTAGGCTAATTAAATAATTCCCTCCACTCATGTTGAAAGAGAGAGAGAGAGAGAGAGAGAGAGATGGAGATGAGTAGGTTGAAGGGCAGATCTAATAGGCAAGAACAACAAGGGGGTGTTTTCCTCTAAAGATCTGAAATCAATGAAGGTGAAATTGCAGTGATCGTCGATGAAACAATAGGGTGTTCTCATTTGTTCGCCGATGATTCTGACGGTTTCTAGTGATGGTAGATGTGGTGAGAGATGTTGGTTCCCGTGAAGACCGACCACCACCCATTTCAAGACATATATATTTGTTAGGTGAGCGATGCTTGTGACGTTGAGCGATGCTCGTGACGTTGAGCGATGCTCGTGACGTTGAGCGATGGTGGTTTCAGTGAGCGGTGGTGGTTTCGGTTATGATGGCAGTGGTGGGGGTGGTGAATGAGATTTGATGGTTAGATGAGCAGAGATGGTGAAGATGGTATGATGATGACGATGATGGATGTGGAAGATTGTTTTTACTTTTTTATATTTAATTACAGGGTAATATTTCGATTTTCTCCAACTTAACATACTTATTTTAACGGTGTTAGCGATTTGGGTGAAATTGAAATTAAGTATGAAACTATTAGATTGTCAGTGTAATAAACAAAATATTAGATCAAAACTGTAATTTCATCAAATCATAACGACGAAAACAGTAATTTACTCAATAAACAATTATAAAAATACACAGTTTGAATTTAAATAAAATTAAAATTTAAAAAATAATATTATTTTACTGTTAAAAAATAAAAGTATATTATAAGCACTTAGTCCTTTCATATTTATGTAATTTGAAAATTTCATGTTATTTTAACTTGATATTTATTCTACTCTAGAATATATCTTTAAAACCTTTCAAATTAAGTATTTAATTATAACTAGAATTTCAACCCGCGTATTGCTGCGGGATTCTTTTTTAGACCACACAATAAATATATAACAGATATTTTACATTAGCTTTTTTGTTCTTACGATCAAGCTGCATGATACGTTATTTATATGGTTATTGTAGCTTTACAAAAGAGATGGTTGATGGTAATTTCGTGTTAACTAACAGTTATACAAAAGATATTGTAGTTTGTTTAAGGTTTATAATAGACAAGGCTGATGGTACTTCGGATGATAACGCACTAGTACAAAAAGTGTTCCTGTAGTTGTTGCTTCCTAGTGGGCTTTCTACTTTGACGGTGGTTCTTCATCTGGTGAGTATAGCTAAACACTGTTATTTCCCCATCCCCATTCCTCAATACAATGACTACAAAAAGTATGTATATCTGGTGAAATAATACAAATAATTGTATGAGTAAGTAATCTAAACTATACCCTTGACTATATGCAAAATGGGATCTAGGAGCATATATCTAAGGGGCTGTTTGACAGGCTCTTAATCAGCCTCTTAATGGTTCAGATGCTGAATGGTTCAGCACTTAATGGTTCAGACTGTTTGTTTCACGAGCAAATGTCTGAATGGTTAAGACCTCTTATCTGAATTGGTCAGACATTTGCCTTTGAATAGTTAAGCAATACACTAGCTCTTAATGGTTCAGACCTCTTAATG
>BJCO01713107.1:0-11317 GCA_018326465.1 Flaveria floridana | reverse complement strand
TAAATTCAGATTTATGTTTGAGCATGGGTGGTTTTGAAGCATGCCCAAGTTCAGAATAATTATGAGAATCCATAGTTAACTGTTTGTTTTTAACTTGTTTAGATTTGGATTTAATTGGATTTATGGTTAATTAGTCCAAATGGTCCAACAAGGTCAAACTTAGTCCTGTAACACTGAATCTGCTGATAATATGTAGATTTCGGCCTTTGATTTTTTTGTCCTTGGTGTCTGTGCAACCTGTACTGTTTGTTCGAAGATGAGTTCTTCGGATGAACAGTAACAGTTAAGTATATCAGAAAGTATTCAGTAGTATTACTGAGAAGAGATGTTTGAAACCTCTAAACAACAACTCAATCACCAGATCAATCGGGTTAAACCTAGATCTGAGCAGATCTGAGTAATAACCGAGAGCCAAAGCTCTGATACCAATTGATTGGGTTTGAGAACGATATTCTCAGTTGATGTGAATCAATAAGGATCGAATATGATGATTGAGTCAATGATTGAATGGCGGAATCAAGCAATCAATGAATATAGAACACTTAATATACTCATAAATGCATTCTTGTATTGATTAGATGAACTGTTACAAAGTAAATGCTAGGGTTTTAGCATGCTACAGTAACAAGACAGCTAATCTGTATATTCTGATTGTCTATTCTTCGTAAAACACAAAGGTTTCAGAAGTCTCAAAAGATGCAATAAGTCACCTCACATACAAGGTTTCTATTCTATTTATCGGCTGACTAACAGCTTGTACAAAAAGACTAAACTACTCTTAGTCTAAGTCTTCATCAGCATTTGTCTGTTGTTCATCCGCATTGACTAATACGGATGAGTAGTTCTTCATCAGCATTGATCTTCTATTAGGCGCATCGGTGTTTGGTCATCAGCATTGGTTATTGCGGATGAGCAAACACGGCCGCATTTGTTGCTGACCATCCGCATAGGTTAATGTGGATGAACAAATGGCTTGTCCGCATTTTATCAACTGTCCGCATTAGTTAATGCGGAAGAACAAATGCTTCGTCCGCATTTGTCCTTGGTCATCCGCATGAACTAATGCGGATAGACGATACTTGTGATCTTGTGCAGAAACGTCTTCATGTGCACTTGTTATTGGACTTGGGGAGAAATCAGCAGAACAACCATCCACCACTTGAATTGGCATGTATGATCCTTTCAGAGTCCAACAACTCACATGGATAATAAAGATGTCAATTAAGAGGGTCTTGTATATAATGCCAAGGATTCGTTAGCGTTCAACCTAAATGAACGTCACGTTAAGTTATTCATGATAATTATAGTGTTAACTGTAAACGAGAATTCACGGTTTAAGTTTGTGATTTTGGATGATGTTATTTATAAACCACTAACCCATGATTTTTAAATAGATACACTTTATTGTTATTTTGTTAACTAAATGAGTAATAAGGACTTTTGTGATTAACACTATTAATAAAAGTTAAACTTTTATTATCATATGGTCATTATTTATCATTTAATAAAATAGTAATTTTGTAGGTTTCAAAGTTAAGAACAATTTTATTAATTTCAGTAAGTGCATATTTTAAATATGTGTATATATATATATGTATATATATATGTATATATATGTATATATATATATGTATATATATATATACATATATATATATGTATATATATATATATGTGTTTATATATATATAAATTTTTCTTTCAAATACATCCCTTAAACTTGATTATATATTTTACAAAACTAAAAGCTTTACTAAAATTGATATTTTTTGAGATTTAAAGAAGATTAATTTCTTTACAAATTAAAGTTAATAATAATGTATATTTTATAATAATTTCTATAATTTCTAAGATAAAAGTATTAAAAAATTTTAACCAAATTTCTAAGAGAATTTAAAAGAAAATAATTTTATTTAATTTCTGATTTAAAATGATTTTTATATAATTAATAATAATATTTAAAATATTTTCTGTATTTTAAAAACCCTTAAAAACACATTTTAAAAAGAAGTGCAGGGGCTCGAGTTTGAACCCGGGTCGCTTGCATAACCTCACCACGCACAAACCACTGGGCCAAGCACCGGTTTGTGTTAAGATATTGAAAATTTTAATCAAAACTTAATCCACCAATTTCCCCCAATTCTTAAGAACCCTAGAATTGGATTCGAACCAAATTGAACACCAATTCGGTCATGATATTCAACGAAAGTTTGGGGCTTTTAATCCCCACATAAAATCGAGTTTATAATGGGTTTGATTACATGATAACACGATGGAATCGATGGGTATGGGTTCATGTTAGGTCGCGATTGTTCTTGATGCAGATGCGATGTATGTGTGTGTTTTTGATAAAATTAGGCTAACAGTGAGTTGGAAAGGGACGAATGTCACCTTTCCCCTCTGTTATATAGTTCCAACTGGAACCGTTTTAGGTCCATTGAGTTTGACTTTAGCCTCGCAAGGTTCGGTTGCCATTCGGACCGAATTAAGGCTTGTTTAAGTGTGATAAACACACCATTTATTTCGCATTGATTAGTAGAATGTTATGGCATGATTAATTTGATTAATAACAAGTTTTATGTGTAGAATCGATTCGAGCTTTTTGAGGTATTTCAGTTTCGGTTAGGAGCTTTGAAATCCCAATTAATATTAGATTAATCCTCATTATTGTGCTGGGAACGAGATCAAGGATCGATTTCGTTCATTTTGGGGTTGAAACCGCAACTTAAAAGCCGGTTTTTAGGCTGGCCGGAGCTCGGCTGGAGCTTGGCCGGAGCTCCACCGAAAACGCGGGCGAGAGAGAGGGAAAAGAGGGAGGTGTTTGGCCCCTGTGGTTTGTGTTTTGCTCATTTAATTCCAAATCCTTAAGTTTTAGTTTAATTTAAATTACAATTTGGTCCCTGAGATTTTAATTTTTATTATTTTATGCCCAAAACTCATTATTTACAAGTTTTTAAAATATAGAACTTAAATTTCTTTTATTATTAATAATATTAACACTTATTAGAATTATTTTACTATTATTAGTCTAAATATTTTCATTGTTCATATTTTTATTGTCATTATTATTATTATTGTTATCATCATCATCATCATTATTATTATTATTATTATTATTATTATTATTATTATTATTATTATTATTATTATTATTATTATTATTATTGTTAATATTAATTATCCAACATTTAATTACATCAAGATTTTACAAACAAGTCCTCGTAATTGCATTAGTAACAATACAAACCCTTACATGAGCTAACGATGTTAACAAACGTGTAACAAAAAAATTACGAGAGGTCACAGTCTCCCCAACTTTAAGATATTTCGTCCAGAAATTAAAGACAAGACTAAACGAAAAGACAGGGATATTTCTTCTTCATGTGATCTTCGCGTTCTCAGGTAAACTCAGCTCCACGTTTGTTTTCCCAATGGACTTTAACGATCGGTGTGGTAGTTGTTCGGGTCTTTTTTATGGTTCGGTCCATGATCTTGGCAGGTTTCTCAGTGAAATATAATGACTCGTCTCTTTGGATTTCCTCTAGAGGAACATGTAAATTTTCATCAGTCAGACATTTCCTCAGATTTGAGACATGGAAAACAGGATGAACCCCGCTAAGTTCCAAAGGTAGTTCTAGTTTGTAAGCTACTTTCCTAATTCTTTTCAGAATCTTGAAAGGTCCTACAAAACGTGGGGCTAACTTACCATTCTTCCCAAAGAGAACAACACCCTTCCATGGGGAAACCTTAAGAAAAACCATCTCGCCGACTTGAAATTCCAATGGTTTACGTCTTTTATTGGCATAACTCTTTTGACGACTTCTAGCCACCTTAAGGTTATTTCGAATTTTAGAAACTTTGTCCGTTGTTTCTTGAATAAGTTCAGGACCAGTGATGAAATTCTCACCAATGTCAGTCCAACAGATCGGAGAACGACATTTACGATCATACAAATCCTCGAATGGTGCCATCTTGATACTCGAGTGATAACTATTATTATATGAAAATTCCGCTAAAGGGAGATGCGTATCCCAGTCCCCACCAAAATCAAGGACACAAAGACGTAGTAAATCCTCAAGAGTTTGGATTGTTCGCTCGATTTGACCGTCCGTTTGAGGATGGTAAGCCATGCTTAAATCCAGTTGGGTACCCAAGAGTTCTTGCATCGAAGACTAGAAATGCGAGGTGAAACGAGCATCACGATCGGAAATAATGTGCAACGACAAGCCATGACGACTCACAATTTCATCGATGTAGATACGAGCCAGTCTTGAAACCTTGTAAGTGTCTCGTATTGGTATGAAATGTGCTGTTTTGGTCAAACGGCCAACAATCACCCATATACTATCATGGCCACGAGAGGTACGTGGTAACTTGGTTATGAAATCCATAGGTATATATTCCTATTTCCAAATAGGGATTTCGGGTTGTTAAAGTAAACCACTCGGCCGTTGATGCTCAGCCTTGACCCTCGCACACGTGAGACATTTGGAAACATACGATGTAATATCCTTCTTCATGCCAAACCACCAATATTGGCCAAGCAGGTCCATATATATCTTATCAGACCTCGGATGAATAGAATAATGTGTTTAATGAGCTTCGTTCATGATGAAATGACGAAGATTGTCGTAATTTGGAATCCAAAGCCAATTCAGGAAATACCACATGCCATTCGGTTTCGTCTCCAATTGCGACCGAACATTGAACGCTAGTTCTTCATTCTTCCATTCCTCGGTTAATGCCGCTTGTTGAGCCTCACGAATGCATAACTTGAGATCACTATCAATCCTTATATTTTGAAGCATGATAGTAGCCTCGTTAACATCCACGTGAATCTCAGTATCTAATTCCCCTATCGTGTCAAACCACTGCCTTCGATCTCGGATTTCTTGAAGTTATGGATCTTGCGACTCAGCGCGTCGGCTACAACATTCGCCTTTCCAGGATGATAGCGAATGTTACAGTCGTAGTCGCTAATAAACTCAATCCAACGTCTTTGTCTCATGTTGAGATCCTTTTGATTGAACATATGTTGGAGACTCTTATGATCGGTGTAAACTATGCATTGCGTCCAATAAAGATAGTGCCGCCATATCTTCAAAGCAAAAACGACGGCACCAAGTTCAAGATCATGAGTTGTGTAGTTCACTTCATGAACCTTCAATTGCCTTAACGTGTAAGCTATGACCTGGCCTCGTTGCATGAGCACACAACCAAGGCCGTGACAAGACGCGTCGTAGTACACAGTGAAATCGTCGTTTCCATCGGGGAGAGTTAAGATAGGAGCATTACACAGTTTGTGTTTCAAAGTCTTGAACGCATCTTCTTGTTCGGGTCCCCACTCAAAAAGTCTATTCTTTTGAGTTAGCGCTGTAAATGGTTTCGCAATCTTTGAAAAGTTTTCAATGAACCTACGGTAATAACCCGCTAAACCCAGAAAAGAACGAACCTCAGTTGGGATCGTAGGAACACACCAATTCTTTACGGCTTCTATCTTTGCAGGATCAACGATAATTCCTTGGCTATTCACCACGTTTCCTAAGAATTGGACTTCTTCAAGCCAGAAGTCGCACTTGGAGAACTTAGCATATAATTTTTCCTTCTTCAAAAGATCGAGGACTTGACGTAGTTGCGACTCATGATCGGTCTTTGTCTTGGAATAAATAAGAATGTCATCAATAAACACGATCATGAATTTATCCAAATACGGTTTGCATACTCGATTCATGAGATCCATGAAGACATCAGGTGCATTAGTTAAGCCAAAAAGCATAACCATGAACCCATAATGTCCATATCGAGTATGAAACGTGGTCTTTGAAATATCATTGACATGAACACGTAGTTGATAATATCCAGAACGCAGATCGATCTTGGAGAATTGTGTGGCTCCTTTAAGTTGATCGAAGAGATCATCAATTCGAGGAAGAGGATATCGGTTTTTGATAGTGAGCTTGTTGAGTTCCCGGTAGTCGATGCACATACGGAAAGAAACATCTTTCTTCTTCACAAATAGCACGAGCGCACCCTATGGTGAAGAGCTAGGTCGAATAAAACCCTTATCGGTCAACTCTTGCAGTTGACTAGCTAGTTCTTACATTTCAGACGGTGCAAGTTGATAAGGGGATTTAGCCACGGGATTCGCACCAGGAATCAGGTCGATTTTGAACTCAACTTCTCGCACGGGAGGTAACCCACTAAGATCCTCGGGAAACACCTCGGGAAAATCTCGCACAACAGGATTATCCTTCAATTCTTTATCCTTGGCTTTCATGTTGACTATGTAAGCCATGAAAGCTATGTAGTTTTTACTTAAGCACTTTCAGGCCTTGATACAAGACATGAGTTTGAGTCTTTAAGATGATCTCTCCCCAAACACTTTCAAAGTATCACCCGATGGTAAAGGAATTCGAATGTATTTCTCAAAACATATGATTTCCACGTGTTGCTTGGCTAACCAATCCATACCGATAATAACGTCGAAGGTCCCCAGTTGCATAGGAATTAGGTCGATGAGAAACTCGTGTTCGCTAAAACTTAAGGTGCAATCGCGTATCACGACGTCGACTTCGATTGACTTTCCATCGGCTACTTCGACCTTAAAAGATCTCTCTAAATTCGAACGCGGCTTGCAAAGAATAGGCTTAAAATCTAAAGACACGAAACTCTTATCCGCACCCGAATCAAACAGTACAGAAGCATAACGACTATTTACAAGATACCTACCATTCACCACGTCGTTGTTGGCTTGAGCTTGGATGGCGTTGATGTTGAAAGCCCTTCCACGAGCCAGTGGCACAGTTCCCACATTGCGAGGACATTATGGATGGAAATGTCCAGGTTTACCTCAGTTATAGCAGGCTCAATTAGTCACCAACACAACATTGTTCAGAGCACGAAGGCAAGTAGTCACCAGATGCCCATACTTCCCGCACAACGTGTAATCTCGGCAAGAAGTGTTACTCGTGTGATGGTACTTGCAAGTATTGCACATCGGGTGTGGCCCAGTATAAGCCCTCGCTATGGGGCTTGATTTGCAATGACAACTTGCCTTTAAGGAGCATTTGGTGCTGTCACCGCGTAGTTACGAGCCGGTGTCAACTTGCGCTTCTTGACTTTGAAAGAGGACTCGGCCTTCACCTCCTTTGTAGCCTCGGGAGTCACCTTCACAGCAGTCTTGGCACCTTTCACCGTCAAAGTACCAGCCCTAATATGGTTTTCAGTGAGCTGGACGGTGATATTAATCGCCTCCTCTAAAGTTGTGGGCCTATTACCCACCACGACATCTTGAATTTGAGGTGGTACCCCTTAATAAACTTCTCGATGTTACGGGGCACGGTATCCACCATGTGAGGTAGGAGCATGCTTAACTCATGATGTAGGGTGGAATAAGCCAAGTGATTGCCACCATCTTGCTTGAGGTTTTAGAATTCTTCCTCCAGCTTTTGCAATTCACTCCTTGGGCATAACTTTTGGATCATTATGCCCTTAAATTCTTCCCAAGGCAATGCCAAGGCAACTTCAGTCTCTCGGTTCCTTTTCTCATAATTCCACCACATGAGTACCCATTGTTAGAGGACACTTGCAGCATAGCGGACCTTGAGTTCCTCAGGGCATTCACTATTGATGAAGGTATTCTCCATGCTCTTGAACCACTCGAGAAGTCCAGTGGCTCCTTCTTTTCCACTAAAGCTAGTCGGTTTGCACGAGTTGAAATGCTTGGACGTGTAGGGTGGTTGTTTTCAACATGATTGTTACTATTTCCCCCATGGCCATTGTTACCAACACCACCGTTGTTTCCATGGGCGTTGTTGCTATTGTTGGCCATTAGGGTGCTGCTAAGTTCAGCAACCATCGTCGGGAGTACGACAGACATTTGCCGGGCGATCATCGCAGCAAGTTTACGATCAGAGGTAGCACGCTTTCCTTGGTGACGAGATATCTATAAGATAGAAATAAAGAAAATATTAGAATTTGATAATGAAGCAGATGAAGAAATCAAGAATTTGTGATATGTACAAATATAACCAAGATGGTTCCATTTGGTACCACATAGCCAATAGGAACATGGACATGTCGAGGTGACTTAATCCCAATTACCTTGAGGAAGATGTGTATGCTGACCATAATTTATCACTCATTCCGAAAAGCCCCAGGTAAGCATAACAGGTATCGCAATGAGATTTATACGAAATGCGTGCCTTAACCCGAGGGCCTTTTGCAAGGAAATCCAAAATACAGGTGTTTATGTGTCACACACTTCCCTAAAGCTATTAGAATTAAAACCTCGATGAGATTTTTCAAGATTTAGGCATATCGTCTAAGGAATTTTTTCCACTCGATAAGATTCGTAGAATTCCACACTTAGTCGAGAATAAGATTTAGAAAGATTAGACGCGGTAGAACGTAGAAGAATAAGTAGAGGATTAGAGAGTTGGGGCTTATAAGGTTCAAGTCATATACTAGGGCACCATTTTCTAAATATAAACAAATAGCACATAAGGGATTTAGCATGTAACAAGGAACAACATAAGATAGGCATATAAGCAAACTTACAAGATCATAACAATTTTTTTCATGAAAGGCGTTCCTACGTTAACCATAGTCTAGGCCACCATTTCTAATAACCAAAATCCCTATAGTTATGGGCGCTGATACCAATCTGTCACACCCCAACCTTAACGGCGGAAATGTCGAGATGTGGGGGTTAAGATTCTTCATGCCACACAACGCTAATTAAAAGTGTCACCATTATAAATTTCCAAGGTTCATGACATACAATAAGGAAGATAACATAAGTTCCAAGCAATAAAAATACAAAAGTTCCCATAGCATCATGTGACAATGTATGGCATTTATTTATTATCTAGGTCCATACCTGGATGTGATCAAGTCTTCAAGGCATGCTAAACAGCATCATTTCCTGAAACATGTTAAAAATAAAAGGTCAACATAAAGTTAGCGAGTCCATAGTTTTCATACATGAATATATATAAAAGATGGCAATTCATGTCATAGGTTATCGAATAAAGTAACTAGGGATGGATGAACCAATGTAACAATCAAACCTTGATAGATTACAAGATTACAAGATTACAAGATTAAACGAGTAGCTAAGTGTACTTGGTTTAAAACCAAGTAGGCTTGTCAGGCCCATAGATCTATGACGTCACCAGGCTAGCAATAGTTACAAGAGTTTAACTAACCACGACAAATAAGATGAATTGGCAAAGTGTTTACAAGATTCAAATGGGTTTAACAAGTGCATTTATCATAAGTTTATCATGTTTCACCCCAAAGGTGTGAAAATATATAAAAATGGGTATGAAAAACTCATATGGATAATAAAGACGTCAATTAAGTGGGTCTTGTATATAATGCCGAGGATTCATTAGCGTTCAACCTAAATGAAAGTCGCGTTAAGTTATTCATGATAATTATTTTGTTAACAGTAAACGAGAATTCACGGTTTAAGTTTGCGATTTTGGATGATGTTATTTATAAACCACTAACCCATGATTTTTAAATAGATACACTTTATTGTTATTTTGTTAACTAAATGAGTAAAAAAGGACTTTTGTGATTAACACTATTAATAAATGTTAAACTTTTATTATCATATGGTCATTATTTATCATTTAACAAAATAGTAATTTTGTAGGTTTCAAAGGTTAAGAACAATTCTACTAATTTCAATAAGTGCATATTTTAAATATGTATATGTATATGTATATATATATATATATATATATATATATAAATTTTTCTTTCAAATATATCCCTTAAACTTGATTAGATATTTTACAAAATAAAAAATTTACTAAAATTGATATTGTTGAGATTTAAAGAAGATTAATTTCATTACAAATTAAAGTTAAGTATAATGTATATTTTATAATAATTTCTATAATTTCTAAGATAACAGTATTAAAATTTTTTAACCAATTTCTAAGAGAATTTAAAAGAAAATAATTTTATTTAATTTCTGATCTAAAATGATTTTTATATAATTAATAATAATATTTAAAATATTTTCTGTAGTTTAAAAATCCTTAAAAACACATTTTAAAAAGAAGGGCAGGGGCTCGGGTTCAAACCTGGGTCCCTTGCACAACCTCACCACGCACAAACCACTGGGCCAAGCCCTGGTTTGTGTTAAGATATTGAAAAATTTTAATTAAAACTTAACCCACCAATTTCCCCCAATTCTTAAGAACCCTAGAATTGGATTCGAACCAAATTGAACACCAATTCGAGCATGATAATCAACGAAAGTTTGGGGCTTTTAATCCCCTCATAAAACGGAGTTTATAAAGGGTTTGATTACCTGATAACACAATGGAATCGATGAGTATGGTTCGAGTTAGGTCGCGATTGTTCTTGATGCAGATGCGATGTTTGTGTGTGTATTTGATGAAATTAGGCTTACAGTGACTTGGAAAGGGACGAATGTAACCTTTCCCCTCTGTTATATAGTTCTAATTGGAACCGTTTCAGGTCCATTGAGTTCGACTTTAGCGTCGCATGGTTCGGTTGCCATTCGTACCTAATTAAGGCTTGTTTAAGTGTGATAAACACACATTTATTTCACATTGATTAGCAGAACGTTGTGGCATGATTAATTTGATTTATAACAAGTTTTAAGTGTAGAATCGATTCGAGCTTTTTGAGGTATTTCGGTTTCGATGAGGAGCTTTGAAATCCCAATTAATATTAGATTAATCCTTATTATTATGCTGGGAACGAGATCAAGGATCGATTAGGTTCGTTTTGGGTTGAAACCGCGACTTAAAAGTCGGTTTTTAGGCTGGCCGGAGCTCGGCCGGAGCTTGGCCGGAGCTCCACCGAAAACGCGAGCGAGAGAGAGGGAAAAGAGGGAGGTGGGGTTTAAAGTTTTAGAAATTGAACTTTGGCCCCTGTGGTTTATGTTTTGGTCATTTAATTCCAAATCCTTAAGTTTTAGTTTAATTTAAATTACAATTTGGTCCCTGAGATTTTAATTTTTATTATTTTATACCCAAAACTCATTATTTACAAGTTTTTATAATATAGAACTTACGTTTCTTTTATTATTAATAATATTAACACTTATTAGAATTATTTTACTATTATTAGTCTAATTATTTTCATTGTTCATATTTTTATTGTCATTATTATTATCATTATTATTATTATTATTATTATTATTATTATTATTATTATTATTATTATTATTGTTGTTGTTGTTGTTGTTGTTGTTGTTGTTGTTGTTGTTGTTGTTGTTGTTGTTGTTGTTGTTGTTGTTGTTGTTGTTGTTGTTGTTGTTGTTGTTGTT
>BJCO01713106.1:0-10714 GCA_018326465.1 Flaveria floridana | reverse complement strand
CTCACATCCTAATATATTACAAAAAAGATAAAGGTACATAAAGTAGAAAGGTTTGACCCAAGACCTCAATGTACAGTTTTCCTAAAGCATGGACCTTTTCACCAACTCATATAAGTTGGTGACCAACCAGAGTGGGCAACGGCAAAGTGGTTCAGCTTTTTTCAGAAAAAGTACAGATAAAAGCATGTATGATAAAAGTGTTCGGAAGAATCTGTCTTGGTTTCTTGGCTTCGAAAGACTTTGTCTTGAAGCTAAGGAAGACTTCATTTCTGGCTTCAGAAGATATTGGTCTTGGCTACAGAAGATTTTACACTTAAAATGTTTCTGAAGTGGTGTAAAACTTTCGTAGCAATACTACTTCATGTTCTGTGCAGCATGCAGGAAGACTTGATCATTACATAAAACTACTGAAAGAAGACTAGCACAACTACTGAAAAATACTTTTTCAGCTGTTGTGATAACTACTGAAAGAGGATCATCAACTTCTTCAGTTGTTGTGACAACTACTGAAAACTGTTTTCAGACTTTGTCTTCAGACTTTGTCTTCAGTTGATATCTTCAGCTGATGTCTTCAGCTGTTGTCTTCAGCTGTTGTCTTCAGCTGTTACCTTCAGCTGTTGTCTTCAGCTGATGTCTTCAGTTGTTATGATCAGTAGATAGTTACAAGAGTATTTTGGCTGCATCAGACTTGTAGGAATCCTTTCAATAATCTTCCCAAACCATCTCTTCAATATCACGATTCTGACTCGTGACAAAGCCTTGATGCCACTGTAATGCTATGCCTTCCAAACTAATAACCGCATAATGAACCTTCATGTGAGCAGGTGTCTTGTCAACCATGAAAAAATGGTTGCACTTATAGATCCAACCTTCCACATCTTCACCATTGAATTTAGGAAAATCCAATCGCCCTAAACGGACCAAACGATTTTCATGATGATCATTACTTTTAGCATTCTTCTCCAACAATTCTTTCATAGCTCGGAGTTGAACACAAGCTTCGACCATCTGAATTTGTAAATTCTTGATGTTGTTCGTATTTTCCTCCAAAATCAATTGCTGAGATTGAATCGCCTGTGAATTCTCTTTTGCAATCTTCTCCAATTTCTCCATTTCTTGTTGTCTTGTTGCCGTCGCCATTCCCGATACGCAGCTGCTTCGCCGGAGCTCCGATGAGGATCGGTGCTCTGATACTAATTGTTACGATAAAAGGAATGAGAAGAAGAACAGAAGGGAAACTCAATTCATTTCATCGATAACCATTTCCTTACAACTGAATTGCTATATAACGAACACTAACGAATTCAATTAACAGTCGTTAACTATTTTTAAAACTTGACAATTACAACCCTGAACTTTACAATTGTGACAAGACTAGTCCTTCGACTTATTGAACCATGACAGAGTGCCCTGTTCCGCTGTTCACCGATCACTCAGCTGGTCGACTTGTTCGTTGCTGTTCTACCCGAGCGAAATCAGACCCATCGAAACATCGGTCGACTTGTTCGTTGCTGGTCGACTTGTTCGTTGCTGATTTCAGAAACATCAAAGTGCGCTGGTTATTAATTTAGGGTTATTGGGTTAGTGGGTTTTGTTAAATTTAGGCCTTGGACTAAAATGAGCCCAACGATAAAATCGCTGATATGACCGATATTTAGATGCAAAAATATCGGCGATATATCGGTAATATCGGCCGATATTATCGCCAACGATATAATGACCGGTATTTTGGACCGATATTTTCTCTAGAGACCGATAACCGATATATCGGTGATCCGCATTAACTGCTTAGATAAACAGTTTCATCGTCTGTTTGTTTTCTTTTAATATGGATTTTTTTACTTTCGGTTTGATTATTATGATGTGGATGATGTTATGAGAAGATGAATTGCAGGTCATAATACGGATGAGACCATTGAGCAACATGGAGAAAATGGCACAAGGGTGCAATCGGTGTTTGAAGCAGGAGAGTTTACAAACCTTAGTGTGGCTTGGCAACCCTGAAGTCAAATTTACCTTTGATCACATCATCAGTGAGACAATATCACAGGTGTTATTATAATTGTTTTGTCAGAGAATTATAGTTATCTTTTCTTCAATTACATTGGTAGTGCTTTTGTGTTGAGACAATACATGTTGACTTATTTCCAGGAAAAGCTCTTCAGTGTTGTTGGATTGCCCATGATTAATAATTGCATGTCTGGTTATAATAGCTGCATGTTTGCTTATGGTCAGGTACAACTTGAACACAACTGGTTCTTTTCTATATTATTTTAATATACTTTGAGGTTGGGGTTTGAATCTTTTAGTTGATCCTTTGCTGTGTTCAGACTGGTAGTGGCAAAACATACACGATGATGGGTGAGATAAGTCAACACGATGGCAAGCTAGTTGATGACTGTGGGATTACTCCACGCCTTTTTGAATATTTGTTCACAAGGATTAAATTGGTGAGATATATGACTAGATTCTGTAACACCCTCGTTCTCTTTACCCCAAAATAAACTTAGTTATACGTAGGAGGAGGAGAGCAGAAGGGATAACCGACTAAAATATAGCTGCAAATGTTCCTTTTTGGAGATGTACAATGAGCAGATCACAGATCTTCTGGAATCTTCATCCACTAATCTCCAAGTGAGTATAATTGATCAAATTCTTTATTTTGGTTCACTGTTTCTTTGTATGTTAGACATGATGATCGCTTTATGTTAACAGCTCAGGGAAGGCTTAAAGGAGGGAGTGTATGTTGAAAACCTTACGGAATGTAATGTAACAACTGTTGATGAAGTACTCAAGCTTTTGTTACAGGTGTGTCAGTATAATCAAACCTTACACCTTATTACAACCTTCTATGATTAGTTTCACTGTGTTATGTTTATCGACTATCAAATTATTCTACTGCTACAGGGTGCTGCAAACAGGAAAGTTGCAGGAACAGATATGAACAGTGCGAGCAGCCGATCACATAGTGTTTTCACATGCGTTGTTGAAAGTCGCTGGGAAGAAGATTCTGTGGCACACCATAGGTTTGGAAGGTTAAATTTGGTTGATCTGGCTGGTTCTGAAAGGTAGTTATCAACCATCTCATGCATTTGATTGTGGCTCCATCCTTTTGACTTTATAAAATTTGTTATGCTATTTAGGCAGAGAAGTTCTGGAGCAGGAGAACGGTTGAAGGAGGCATCCTATATAAACAAATCACTATCAACTCTTGGGTAGGTGCATTAGATTCTTTTATAATGAACAATATACTTGTACTGCTCTTGGTGGTGACTTGCACTAGTTGTGTCCTTAATTAAACACTCTACGTTTTTATGCATAGGTCATTTTCAGCGTATACTTGCTGTAGTTTGCATGTCTGATCTCTTTTGTATTAATAAGAAGATCTTAGTTGCTAAATTATCTGGAAACTCCCTCTAGATAACATTTTAATCATCTGGAGTGTGTCATGAGCTTAAGGTATAATGAAGGCAGTTCTTTCCATTAAAGACAATCTTTTGAAATTAGAAATACCTATAGGTCCTTCTGGGGCATTGCATGAAGTTAGAACAATACAGAGAAATACCTATATGTCTGTCCTTATTGGAGGATTTATTACCAGGTGATTGGTATCACTCATTTAGACAGGACGTTGTTAATCGTAATTTGGTTTATTTAGGCTTAACCACAAAGGAAAGAATAAAAAACACAGCTATCATGACATTGATGAGGATTAGATTATTCTATTAAGAAGTTCCCATAAATCAATATGCATATAAATTAGGTAGTTCCATTTATTAGCTTATTATGACGTTATTAATACGGAGAGGAGTAATAGGATGCTTTTCAAGTTTCATTTCTAATTTGAGATCAAGAAATTAAAAAACGGAGAGGAGTAATAGGATGCTTTTCAAGTTTCATTTCTAATTTGAGATCAAGAAATTAAAAATATGTAATGACAAGCTCTTAAACATTTTGTGTTCGTAGTCTGGTAATAATGTCTCTAGTGGATGTTACACATGGGAAACATAGGCATGTACCTTACAGGGACTCAAGACTTACATTTCTTCTTCAGGTCAGCAGCTTAAAATGTGGATGCTCATTCTAATTTCAAAATCCTATAAGATTTTCTTTTAGATGGGTCCACCGCTTGGACAGTGACATCACCTCCTTTTCTATCTTAATGACAGGATTCTCTTGGTGGTAATTCAAAAACAACAATTATAGCCAATGTCAGCCCCTCAATGTGGTCAGTATTTGGTTCATATATATTTTGTGTGAATGTCTCAATAATTTTTGCTTGCATTGTCTAATCATTATAATTAAAATAATTTATATGTAGTGCTGCAAATGAGACATTAAGTACTCTAAAATTTGCTCAGCGTGCCAAGCTTATACAGAACAATGTACAAACACTGAAGTCTTCATTTTCTTTGTCCACTTTAAATCCTCAATACTGTCCCCTGAATTTCTTCTTTTCCTTAGGCAAAAGTAAATGAGGATGCATCACATGATGTGACCGCACTGCAGCGACAAATTCAAATGTTAAAGGTATGATGAAAAGCATAACCAACTATGTCTTTTCTTTCGATATTCATAAACATTTGACACAAGGTATATGCATATTCATATTGCAGGAACAAATGTTCTTGATGAAGCATCAAAAAGTCTCGCATCCTTTGTTTCAAGTAGGACCAACTTTCCAGCCAATCTTAGGTGAATTCTATGAAAGCGAAAACTCCTCAGAAAAAAATATCTATGTTGACAGTAGTGTCATAAATGATCAGCAAATGAAGGTAACTGTTAGTGGTAGCTTAAAGTTGCTATGTTTTCGATTATGATCATATTGTTTTATGTAGTCATGTGGTGATTTCTATGGCAGATGAGACACCTTGAGACTACTTTACTTGGTGATTCCAGTGGAGAGTTTGCAGGGACAGCTTTCAGGACCACACAGTCCCAAACCAAACAGAAACACCGACTTGTATGCTGTAAACTGGTATATCTTAATGTGAAAAATCTGTTTACAATGGAGAACTCTCTATAAATAGAGATGGAAAGATCTATTCTAGGGCCCATGGGCAAGAACTAACTAGACTAATACAAATGAGCCTAACTAACAAATTTACAGTTAACATATGCTATGATGTCTTTGATTATTGTTCATTTTATTTTAATATGAACAATGGCTCTGCAGTCATTTTCTTGATATTATTTTATTGTCTGATCCTACTGCAGGCTCTACCAAAAGAAGATGTCCAGCATACTAAACAGTTGCTAAGATTTCGTGAAGAAAAAATTAAACGCTTGGAATTGTTTGCAAATGGCATAATTACAACTGAAAGTTATCTCATGGATGAAAATAATGCTCTAATGGAAGAAATTCAGCAGCTACAAGCTAGAATTGATGGAAATCCAGAAATGACAAGGTTTGTACCAGATAATCTAGTTCTTTAAAGCAGCTTTCATCGACGTGTTCATAAGTCACTTTCTAAATACCCTTTCCTATTGCCATCAGTCTCGAAGATGGCAATGAACACAGTGAGCGTGAAGCATTGTTAGCTGAAGTTTTATTGTTGCATGATCAGGTGCACAATCATTTTCTAAACTATGCTCAACTGTTACACAGCTGAGAAAGAACTCTGACAGTCTAAAAGTCTTACACAATTTGTTTTTGTTACAAAGCTTTTAAAAACACTTCAGGTTGAAGAAAGCTACATAGAGCATAAATTTCAAACCGAAAAAGAAAATGAGGTTTGTGGTGCATATTTTGGTGCTAAAGTTAGTTTTGGGACATCTGCTTAAGGCTAAATGTTAAGGTTCACGCAATGCAGGATGCCAAGGCTCCAATGGAATTAGAGCAGTACACGTGCGTCAATTTCAAACTGATTAGGTGTGTTTAAATGAACTCAAAATATAGTGTATGGCAATCGTGAACTTATATCTTGATTTATCAATCAACTTACAGACCTGAATATTGTTCACTTGCTTTTTTGTTCTCCTTTTATATAAATATCTAATAAATGTTTCAATAGGTTGCTCATCTAAATCTTTCTTTGCTTGATGCATACACAGTTAGTTCAAATGATTGACTAAACTCCTGAAGCATATATTATTATTTGCGGTTAGCCGGTTAATCTTCAAAGTCATATCTATGATTGCAGGAAGGTTGATGAATTGAAAAAAGAACTGCACAAATACATACGCTATAGCCAGACAGCAGTATATCCTGTAAGCACAATATATTTGCTTTACTTTGAAGTGGGCTTGCTGAGATAAATTTCGCAGATTCTACTTCTTTTCAAGAAGCTAAAAGATATAACTCTGATCATTTTTCGATGTTCCAGTTCTAGCTCAATTTTACATGCATTTAAGTTCATCTTTGGTTTTTATATCATGAATCGTTTTTCTTTTTTATGTCTGAGCATTCTCTTACTAGTTCATTTTACCAAAGCATCTGAAGTTAATTGCCTTTTAGTTATTACTTTTCTAAGATAAGCTGCTGTTAAGGAACTAACCTTCAATCTATCTCACAGATGAGCCTAATAAATAGGGTTTTACTTATTTACCAGGTTGAAACAGTGTTGAGTAGCATTGCTTTAGGAGATGAGATGAGGGCCTGTAGTCAAGCGGAAGATAGAGTTCTATGTGATAATAATGGTCTTGAAAGGACCCACATGTGGGATGCAAATCTTCTAGAAGAATTATTGGATGCTAGAACCTTGATGGACACCATGAAATCTCAGCAGGCCATATTGGTTGAAGAGCTACAATATGTACGTCAAGAGAACGACAGGCTTGTGGAAACCTTAACCAAAAGCAACAAACCACATATACATCCAATATTTAACCATGAAACCCATATTTCAGAAAGTATCTTGTTAGAAAACCAAAACACAGACCAAAGCATGATGGATTTACAATCTCGGTTGGACAAGATGAGTAAAGATCTTGAAGATTTGAAATTACTGAATGATCCTCTAAAAAACCAAGTTGATTTAGTTCATGAGGAAGTTGAGAATGAAGCAACTAAATCAATTCTTAATTTACAGGAAGAATTGGCCTCCCTACAAGTGAAATATCACAGACGATTATGTACCATGTCTGAAGAAAATTATAAGCTAAAAAGAATTGTAGCAGCCAAAGAGGATGAGGTGTATGCATTACACAGTGACTGGGAGAAAGCAAGTTTAGAGCTTACAAACTTTCTCTTGGATGGTGCTAAATCTCTTAAAGATGCTTCTGGACAGATAGAAAATATTGCTTCTTCATTTCCTCATTTTAATGTTTCTGTTGGCAAACATGTTAAGAAGGCTGCAATGGTTTGTATCGAAAAGGAACAAACAATATTACAACTAGAAAAGAACCTGGTGGATGCTCAATGTACCATACAACAAATGCAGGATAAATTAAATTCATTGAGGACTGCAACAATAGCTTTGACTGAAATTCGGTATAATACAGAACATGATGAAAAGGCCAAAGAGGAGTACCAGATAGTAGCTGAACTTGTTGCGATAAAAAACAAACTTGATAACATGATGGATTATTTAGGTTCTATCAATGACCCATCTGAAGACTTCGACGGATCTGCAGCTGATATTTCTACTTCTAGCTCCATTCTATCTGATGATGAAGATGTGCTTGAAAATATGCTATGCGGACAAACATCAAGTAAGCAAGTATCAGAGAAGACACATTTGTTTTTGAAGAAACAATTTCTTATGGCTTATGAAGCTTTCATCAAGTTAGATGTTCAGTTGGCTGCAGTCTTCAAGAATAAAGACGCAAAAGAATTTCAAATTCCAGAGATGCAGGAATATGCAGCAGGCTGCTTTACTGAAATGAAGGTAATACTTGTTACTTTTGATAGTTGAACTCTTACAACTGTAATAATCAATTCATCCTTTCCTATTTTTTTTGCAGTCCGTTGAAGAAAAAGATTGTAAAGCTAGTAGCTTCTTCCGCAAGTTTGAGGAAACCCATGCAACCATGAATGAGGTAAATAACGTTTTGAATGCACTGTTGATAGCACATGAGGAAGCAAAATTGTCAAGTGGTAGATGGAAACAAACTGCAGAGGAGGTAATGGGGGAGGAGGCAAGCTTAATTGAAGAAATAAGTCATCTCAAATTTGACTTGCAATTGAGGGATGAAGAGCATGCAATCCTTAAGGTAGAATTTGAAAATTTGGTGTCTATGCTTGAAGGTTCTTTCAAGCATCTACAAAAGGAGGCCGGGGATTGGTGCCAGTTAATATATACTGATGCCTTGGCAATGATCCATGGGACCCGCCACATCATTTGCAAAACAAGATCTTCATTGCAAGATATTTATGCTGAAAGAATGGAAAAAGGTTTTGCATCTCTTGTGGTACAGCAATGCCATATTGGTGAATATATCAACAAATTTGGACTTCCTGATGAAAAAGAGAATTACAATGTAATGGTGTCAATAAAGGAAACAGGAGAGTTAGGTGTTAGTGATGGAGATCTTATTGGTGAAAACATGAAACTACAGAAAGAACTGGAAAGAAAAACTACTTTGTTGAATGGTTTATTTTTTGATTTGAGCCTGTTACAGGAATCAGCATCTACAAGAAGAGACAAAAAAGATGAAGCTGAAAAGTTAGTCACAGCTTTAAGCCAAGTACAACATGAGCTAAAGATGAAGACGAATCAGCTTGATGATATGATGGTTGGATATGAAAAACTTGAGAGTTGTTTAACTGACACTGAAGCTGCTCTTTCAGCTTCAAAATCTTGTTTACTGCATTCTGAAGAAACTGTCAATGCATTGTCATACCAAAATGCTGAGTTGAGAAGTCTTTTAGAGGATCTATACCTTAACAAGTCAGAAACTGAAAAGCAACTCGAAGAACACAAGGAAATGGTAAAAACTTTGGAAAATGAAATTCATTGTACAACTTCTTCAACACAAGAACATTTCCTCTTTTCTCTAGAGGGCATTACGGATGATTTGAAGAGGGTTTCTGCTGAGAGAGACCAGCTTTTTGAACAAATTAATTCTTTACAAGATAGGCTTGAGACAGCCTATGCCTTAGCGGATGAAAAAGAAGCTATTGCTGTTGAAGCATGCCAGGTAACAGCAATAATATTCTTCAGGTAAATACTCTATGGTATTGAATGTTTGCTTACGTCTTCTGCCAATTTTCTAGGAGTCACAGGCAAGTAAAATATATGCTGAACAAAAGGAGGAGGAGGTTAAGATTCTAGAACATTCTGTTGAAGAACTTGACTCTACCATAAATATGTTGGAGAAAAGGGTTAGTTTTTGAGAATGTAAAATCAATCATTCAAGAATGTGTTGGGTTTTCTTGTTATGATTTCTATTTCTCCTAGGTGAAAGAAATGGAAGAGGAGCTGGAAAGACATCACAGGATAAGAGATTCACTCGAAGTGGAACTCCAATCATTGAGCCAAAGGCTATTGACTTTTGAGAGCTTTAGAAATGGAAAAGATTATAACAACACTAATGTTGGCCAACCTGAGGATCAAATTTCAAGGTCTGAACAATCATAGCTTCTTTCAAAATCTCAAGGTTCCTTTTTGTATTTGTCTGGTTCATTTGAGTTATGGTATGTATTCCTTTTCAGGAAATTGCATAGCAGATACCTTGAACTTCAGGAGGCATATGCACGAATAAAGGATCTCGAGGATGAAAGAACAGAACAAGCTAATGAGGTAACATTTTGAAAACTAGCACTTTGTCACTTGCATGATTTGTTTCTTAACAAGTTTGTGGAATTGTCTTCTAGATCAAGCAATGTAAAGAATATATTTCTGAACTTGTAATTCATGCTGAAGCTCAAGCTTCTCAGTATCAACAAAAGGTTCAATAGCAATCAACTTTCTTATAGTACTCATTTGTTTAAGACGATTGTAATTTATTATTTATGTAGTAGCTAATCTGATTCTTTTGAACAGTACAAGTCCTTGGAAACAATGGTACACATAATGCAGATGGATTCATCCAAGTCTGTATCTGAAGTACCATTATCAGACAAGGCAGATAAAATCTCTTTCAGAGCAAGGGGTTCCAGCTCACCATTCAGATGCATCGGCAATTTAGTTCAGCAGATGAATACAGAGAAGGATCAAGAACTATCATTGGCCAAACTTCATCTAGAAGAACTAGAAACATTAGCATTAAACAGGCAGAAAGAGGTTTTTTAAAGCTAGATACTCTTTTTGACCTCACACACACACACACACACTGCTTGTTCTCATTCTTGTTCATACCTATGATTAATAACCTTGTGCTGTCATTTCTTTTTGCTAAAAGCAAAAATCCTGTCATTTCTTAATTATGCTGGTTGTTTCATTGTATTATAACTTGATTACACAACTTATGTTTACAGATATGCATGCTAAACACTAAACTGGCAGCAGCAGAGAGCATGACTCATGATGTAATCAGGGATCTACTTGGTGTGAAATTAGACATGACTAATTATGCAGTAAGTTTAGGGTTCCTTCGTATTGACTTGTAGGCATATTACTTAATCTTGACAAATATATCTCTTGGTGTAGAACTTGATAAATCAGAACCAGCTTCAAAGATTTATAGAGGATGCTGCTCAGCAAACTCATCAGTTCTTAGCAATGGTCAGTCACAAACTTATATACATACATACATATATATATACACATATGTGTGTGTATATATATAAATATATATATATAAATATATATATATATATATATATATATAT
>BJCO01713105.1:0-15074 GCA_018326465.1 Flaveria floridana | reverse complement strand
CCAAAAGCAGCCTCATCTTCATCATACATCCACGGTTTTGACAGCTTCTAAAAGGTAGTTCATTGTGTTGATTTGGTTGTTTTGTTTGCTTATTGATGACTAATCTATTCACATATATATGATCCTTTGTCTTTGGGTTTGTTGAAATAATGTTATGAACTTTAATTTTCAGATTATAGAATACGATATTAAGTTCATATTCCGCTGCGTTTTCTTGTTTAAAATGGTTAAACAACATTGTTTAGGTCCAACAAACCCAACAAAAACATCATCATGCGAATATAAACACCTACGGGTATACATTCATAACATTTATAAAATCATTTTAATATATTTTCAGCCCCAAAAAATATTTAAAACAAGTAAAATACGGGGTCTAGAACTCATCTTTCACAATCTTTTGGATAGACTTCTTGAACCTCGAATTCACTATGAGATGAAACACCTAAAAACCCACCAAAACACACACACACACAATGTACAAACACATACATGAGTATAAATTCAGCTAAAATCAATCAAGAACACTTCAAATCACCTAAAACATACCTTGAATTCAATCTTCTTCTTGTTCTTCTTCAAAACACCCAAATTTTGTTCTTTCTCTCTCTAAAAACCGTATGAAAAGAAGGGTGCAGAAGATTATGGGTGGCGATACCACCTTTGTGCACCAACTTTTATTCTTTTTGTCCTTTTGACACTTTTAACCCTCAACTTAGGTTAAATTGCATTTTCTCCTTTTATTCACGTTTATTCTTTCTCTCTTGTCTATTAAAAACTATACGGGTGCCTACCCCTCTTATATAAGTTTCATCCCTGAAACTTGTTATTCCTCTAACAAATGTGGGTAATGCTGTCTCATCTCCTCTTCAGTCTCCCACTTAGACTCAGATCCCTTTCTATGTTTCCACTATACTCGCACCAAGGGAACCACTTTATTCCTTAACCTTTTCTCCTTACGATCAATGATCGCCACTGGTTGCTTCATATAGTTGAGCCGTTCATCTACTTCGATATCCTCCAGTGGTACAACCACGTCTTCATCAGCTAAGCACTTCCTTAGATGAGATACATGGAATGTGGGATGAATTCCACTTAATTCATCTAGCAATTCAAGTCCATAGGCGACCTCTCCTACTCGTGCGACAATTTGGAAAGGTCCTATGTATCTCGGGCTTAGCTTATCTCGCTTCCTGAATCGGATTATCCCCTTCCTATGTGAGACCTTGAACATGACTCTATCACCCACGTTGAACTCAATCGGTCTCCGCCTCTTGTCAGCATACGACTTTTGTCTATCTTTCGCCGCCTTCATGAAGGCTTTGATCTTCTCTAACTTATCAGTCATAGCCTTGTCACCTTGGCACCTCCCAACTCCTTCTGCCTAATGTCTTCCTAATATACAGGCGTCATACATCTTCTACCATATAGCATCTCGTATGGAGGCATACCAATGCTGGCATGATAACTGTTGATATACATGAACTCTGCTAACGGTAAGTGGTCATCCAAACTTCCTCCAAAGTCGATAACACATTCCCGAAGCATGTCCTCGAGCGTCTGAATCGTCCTCTCAGACTGACAGTCCGTCTGAGGATGATAAGCCATGCTAATGTGTAGCCTCATCCCTATCGTGTTATGGAATCTCTTCTAAAACTTCGATATGAATGGGTGTCACAATCCGACACGATAGATACCAGTACACCATGACGAGCTACAATCTCCTTGATGAACGGGTCCGCAGCCTCTCGAATGAATACGTCTCGTGGATCGGTAGGAAGTGAGCAATACTGGTTAGATGATCAACGATCACCCAGATGGCATCATACCCTTTTGCCGTGCAATGAAGTCCATAGTGATATGCTCCCACTTCCACTCAGGTATATTCAATGATTGGATTTTCCCGTATGGTTTCTGATGCTCTGCGTTCACTTGCAAGCAAGTAAGGCACTTACTCACATACTCCACCACGTCACGTTTCATACCCAGCGACCAGTAGTCCTTCTTCATGTCTTGACACATCTTGGTGGCGTCGGGATGAATGGAGTATCGAGTCTTGTGAGCTTCATCCATGATTCGCCCTCGCAGATCTCCATAACGAGGAATCCACATTCGTCCAAAGCGGGTTCTAACCTCGTGGGTGTTTTCTCCCAGTTCCGTGACTAGACCTCTCCTTTGTTTAGAGTTAAGGCGATCTTCTCTCAATGCCTCATTTTAAAACTCTTTGACTTGTGTCATCCTGTCCGAGGTCATCACTAGCTAATATGCCTTTACCCGAATCAGTTCGGGCCTCTCCTTTTGGCTAAGGGCGTTAGCCACCACGTTGGCGTTACCCGGATTGTAGTGGATCTCACAATTATAATCCTTGATGAGTTCTAACCACCTCCTCTACCTCATGTTGAGATCCTCCTGCTCAAAAAAATACTTTAAGCTCTTGTGGTTGGTGATGATGGTGCACATCTTCCCGTATAAGTAGTGCCTCCAAATCTTCAACGTGAAAACCATAGCCGCTAACTGCAAATCATGTGTAGGGTAGTTGACTTCATGGGTCTTCAACTGTCGGGATGCGTAGGCTATCACCCTTCCATGTTACATTAACACGCAGCCTAGTCCCGAATAAGAGGCATCCAAATATACCACCAAGTCCTCACTCCCTTCGGGTAATGTCAAGACAGGAGCTTGAGTCAATCTCGCCTTCACCTCCTCAAAAGCACACTCCTACTCTGGCCCCCACACAAACTTCACATCCTTGCGAGTCAATTTAGTCAAAGGTGAGGCTATCTTGGAAAAATCCTGGATGAACCTCCTATAATAACCCGCCAAACCTAAGAAACTATGGATCTCGGATGGCGTCTTTGGTGTATTCCATTGCATCACCACCTCAACCATTGCTGGGTCCACCATGATTCATTCAGCATTATCAACATGACCTAAAAATTGAACCTCGCACAACCAAAAAGCACACTTAGATAATTTAGCATACAACTTCTCTCTCCTAAGTGCCTCCAATACCTCGCGTATATGGCCGGCATGTTCTTCCTCGCTCTTAGAATAAATCGGGATATCATCAATAAAAACGATCACTGATTTATCTAACATCGGCCGGCACACTCAGTTCATCAAGTCCATAAAGGCCGCTGGCGTGTTAGTTAGACCGAAGGACATAACGAGGAACTCGTAGTGTCCATAACGCGTGCGAAAGGCTATCTTAGGGATATCTCTCTCCTTCACCTTCAGTTGATGGTAGCCAGATCGAAGATCTATCCTCAAAAACAAACTGGCACCTTGGAGCTGATCAAACAAGTCATCAATCCTCGGTAATGGATACCGATTCTTCACCGTCAACTTGTTCAGTTCTCGATAGTCAATGCACATCCGCATACTACCATCTTTCTTTTTCACGAACAAGACAGGAGCACCCCATGGAGAGATACTCAGTTGAATGAATCCCTTATCCATTAACTCCTACAATTGGTCCATGAGTTCCTTCATCTTAGTCGGAGCTAATCGATATGGTATTTTGGCAACGGGTTGAGCATCGGGTATCAAATCGATCTGGAACTCAATCTCACGATCAGGTGGCACACCTGCTAAGTTTTCTGGAAACACGTCTGGGAATTCACGCACAACTAGAATGTCGAACAGTTGTGGCACAGACGCATCCACATCTCTTACGTAGGCTAGATAGGCACTACATCCACGTCTCATGCACTTCCCCGCCACCGCCATTGAAATCACTTTTGGGATCGTAGTAACGCGATCACCATAAACTATCACCAAACTTCCATCGTGCGCAGTTAATTGAATCATCTTCTTACGGCACATGATGTTTGCTTCATAGGTTGCTAACCAGTCCATCCCTAGTACTACATCAAATCCGCCTAGGGGCATCACATGTAGATTGGCAGAAAACCTATGACCTTTTAGTTCTATGGTACAGCCCTCTATAGTGTCAGTAATTCTAGTGGACTTACCAATAGCAGTTTCTACATCGAATGGCTCACTAATACTTCTACTACTAGCAAATAACTTAGCACAAAAAGTAGTAGAAATAAAACTCCTACTAGCACCAGAATCAAATAATATAGAGGCACAAGTTTGATTTACTAGAAAGGTACCTGACATGACCTTGGGATCTACTCTGGCTTACTCCCGGGTCATGGTGTAAGCTCTAGCACTCACCCTCGGTCCTCCTTCTTCAGCCTTCTTCTTCGCCCCAGAGCCTTCTACCCTCAGCTTCTTGCAGTCTTTGCTTGCGTGGCCCTCCTCGCCATAACTATAACATCTCGGCACCTTACAGTCTCTAGCGATGTGGCCAGGCTTATCACACCTGAAGCATACATTCAATCCCAACCTACACTCACCGGTATGCTCCCTTCAACATTTACTGCACTTCCTCAGTCCCGGGCTTGACGACACCGTACGATCATCCATCTTCATCTTCTTGTTGTTTAGAGTGAAACCACCATGTCCAAACATCTTCCCGTTCCAGTTCTTATCACCACCACTCATCTTCTTCACCTCCACCACTGTCTCCTCCCATTCATTATACAACATGCTCGCCAGGTCTACAACCGATCAAAATGTACTTGGCTAAACAGCGATCAAGTGCCTGCATATGTCGGCCAGCAATCCCTGAATGTACCTCTTGATCTTCCTTGACACCAGTGTCACCTGATCCAGCACCAACCTCGCCATTTCATTGAATTTGGTGGTGTACTACTGGTGGGTCATGGTTCCCGTCTCAAGCTGTAGGAACTCCCTCTCGATCTTGTCTAGTTCCTTATGAGGACAGAATCCCTTGATCACTAACTTCTTCAGCTCCTTCCATCGCATCTTCCCGATGGCTCTGGCACCCTCAGCTTGGACAATGTTATCCCACTAACACAACGCTGACTCGACAAAACAGTGAGTAGCGAACTTCACCTTCTGGTCTTTGCGATACTCACTAATCTCCAGCACCGCTTCCATCTCCCTCACATAGTGGTGAGCGGCAGCAGCATTACCGTTGCTATCTAAGGTAGGGGGCTTACACCTCTAGAATGCCCCATAACTACATCCCTTGGTCGTTACCCTCACTGAATCATCCTCTTCATCAGTGAATAATATGGTCTCAGGCTCCGGTTGTTCCTCCTCCTCCTTGCTTTCCTTGCCTATTGATCCCTTCCTATCTCCCTTTTGTTCCCTCTCCTCATTCCTCACAACCCTGATGACTTCTCATCACTACAGACGGTAAGACTGTTTGCATGACCTGGTGTACCTCACAGCAATCGCCTCCCTAGCTAAGGCATTCTTGCTAGCATTCTCATTCTCCTCACTTCGACCATGAACCTCAGGGTTCTCATGAGCCGTCTCAGGAGCCTTAGCTCTACTCCTGGTCACGCGTGGCCCAGTACCATGTCCACGACAATCTCTGCCTCTAGAAGCCTTGGAAGATTTTCGTCCAGCCATTTCCTAAACGCTATAAGATTCAAACACTAACACAGTTATTCAAGGAAATTGCTTAGTTTATGTTAAGTATAGTAAGTCCCTAATTACAGTGGCCAGTTATAATTAGCCACTTACTTTATTCTTCACACCCCAAGCATTTTCTACCCTGACTATATCAGTATCTAAACCTACTAAGAACACATAAGTCAAATAGTACACACACATAATACTAATTAACTTTTAAGGAAAGGAATACCTAATGGCACGTAGCTCCTCAGGCTGACATCCATCTGTTCGTCCTATTTTCAGTTTAAGTTTACATTTTTCAAAATATTTTACCCAATTCACTTAAACTATGGCTCTGATACCAAATTGTAATGCCCCGTTCCCGGGCACCTCACAGTTGGTCATTAATGGCATCATAGTTACATAATAGTATACATTTAATAAAACATTGCAGTGGAATTAATATTAAAAGTCATCCATTCATTAATAAAATATGTTGCTAAGCTATACACCCATAATTGTTATCAGTTACAAAAGATTATTTAACTGCATTACAAAGCAATAAAATTATTAATCATGAACGGTTGTCAGTCTTGCCCTGCCGAGTAGCTTTTCCCGCGTGCCATCCTCAGCAATATTCACCTGCCAACTGAAAATGTATAAAATACCTTATATAATATATATATGAAAATACTCTTTCAATAAAATTCTATCCTTACTTTTGTACGTGAGCACGCATCAAATATACATCAAGGTAATACTTTCTTTCTTTCTTTCTTTACTGTACGCATTTGTTCCTTTCGTACTTTTAACATTATCTTTCACAGTCTATATGGACCAATCTACAATACCCCGAACTTTGTGCATGAAACTGGTGCTGGGCCTGTGGTCTAGAAATAGACCATGAACTTTGTGCATGAAGCTGACCTAGTCACCTAGGGTATGCCACAAGGGTCCTGCAAATATCAATGATTGACCCTGTGTGCATCGTTCGTGGCAGCTAACCCACATGACAGTTGAGCTAACGACAACATGGTCATGCACCTCCTATATGCTAGCAAGACTTACATTATTTCAATTACGTTCCACTTTTCTTTATCATTAATCTTTCACTTTTGTTAATAATAATACTTTGTATTTATGATCATAACATACCACGTAAAGTCACACAATAATAATTATTATGGACATAGGAATAGCTTATAATAATGCAATATGATAATAACTAAAACCCTAAAGTCAAACTTGGGTCAAACCTTAATCATTCTCTTTTTCTCAAACTTTCAAAAAATAAGCCAAGTGTTCCAGGCGCATGAGCACTATGCAGGCACATGAGGCCTGTTCATGCGCATTACCACTATCCGGGCGCATGGGCTTACTTGGGCGTTTCGACACTTAGGCGCATGAGCCATTTCAGGCGCATGGGCACTATTTGGGCGCTTAGGGTACACTTAGGCGTCTGAGACTAAGTCTTAGGCGCATGAACTACTCTTCAGGCGCATGGGGTACTGTTTGGGTGCATGGAATACACTTAAATATTTCTATGGAAATTCCAGGCGCATGGGCCTTATTTAGACGCATAAACACCTGTCTAACATGTTTCTATGTTGTTTTCAGACCCAAATCTTTATACCATCCTATTATAAGCTTACTACAACTATTCTAAACATAAATATCACATAGACATCCTTAAAACATCATCATGCAAATATAAACACATACGGGTATACATTCATAACATTTATAAAATCATTTTAATACATTTTCAGCCCCAAAGAATGTTTAAAACAAGTAAAATACGGGGTGTAGAACTCAATTTTGGCAATCTTTCGGATAGGCTTCTTCAAACCCGAATGCATTATGAGTTCAAACACCTAAAAACCCACCAAAACACATACGCACAACGTACAAACACATACATGAGCATAAACTCAGCTAAAATCAGCCAACAACACTTCAAATCACCTAAAACATACCTTGAATTCGATCTTCTTCTTGTTCTTCTTCAAAAAACCGGAATTTTGTTCTTTCTCTCTCTAAAAACCGTATGAAAAGAAGGGTGCAGAAGATTATGGGCGGCCATACCCCCTTTATGCACCAACTTTTATTCTTTTTGTCCTTTTGACACTTTTAACCCCTCAACTTCGGTTAAATTGCATTTTCTCCTTTTATTCACGATTATTTTTTCTCTCTTGTCTATTAAAAATATTCAGGTGTTACAATAGGTGTGGTAAAACACCATGTATTATATCAGATTTGACATCATATGTCTTTCAGACCATACTTATGTCCACTGGTCCATAGTTGATTCTTCCAAAGGTTAACTAGCTTCAGAAGAATAAGTTCTTCCCAGGTCAATTATAGTTTGGAAGAATCAATTTCTTCTGAGTCTTCCGCAAGTCTTCAAGACTTCATTCTTCGAAAGACTTTGTCTTGGATCTTCTATGTTGAACACTTCGGAAGGAAAGCTACTTAGTCTCAGAAGACTTGGTTTTTCTTTGGAAGCTCTTCATACTTTAAGCTTCAAAAGATCTTCAGTTTGTCTTTGAAAGAGTTGCTTTTGCTTCGGAAGACTTTCTTCAGTTGTACTCAAAACCTTCTAAGTGTAGTTTTGGTTGCACCAACCTCATCTTATCCAACAAACTCCCCTAGGCTGATGCATCTAAAACTTCACTCTCTTCTTCTTATCAAAACTTTCAACACCAAGGTAAGAAGGTATTTGTCAGTTTCCTTATTCTTCCCTGAAGTGGTGCTGAGAAGTTTGTACAAGTCATTGGTAGAGAGGAGGTCCAATTTGTTGCTGTGAATGACAAGTACCCTTTGTTGTGGCCCTCTGAAGAGAGTTTGTTTATAGGAATTACAGTCATATTCCCATCCAACTATGGAATCTGAAGTAGTACCTTGAATCATTTGAAGGAATGAGCTTCCTTTAGTAGTGGCACCTTCTTCTTTTTCCTTTCTCAACTTCAACTCCTCTTCAGCTCTTGCCTTCTTTGTTAGCTCAGCAAGACGAAGGCCGCCTAGGTGATTTCTGATGTGAGCACCTACCTGGGATTTGAGGGATTGGAGAATGGCTTCTCTGCTAACTCAGGAATGTCAAATCTGCTTAAGTATAGTAGATATGGTGTGTCAAGTCTGTTGACTTTACCATTCTCTCTTTCCACAACAAAGTTGTAAGAAGATTCATCAAACCTCCACTGGACAATTTTCTTCCTAGGAGTGAGGGGCATCTTTGGTAGTTTATCTCCTTTTATTGTGACCAGTAAAGTCACCAGTCTTCTTCTTAGCTTCTTCTCATCTTCTTTAAGGGAGTTAGAGTTTGTAGCCACGAGTTGAAGAGCTTGGTCCAGTGTTCCCCTGGGCAGATCAAGGAATGCATCTCTTCTGAGGGAAGAAAAAGAGCCATCAATGTATCTCAGTGTTATGGACTCTTCCTCACAAGAGATGTCGCTTTGGGTTGTGCAGTTAATGAGCTTTCTTTTGATCTTCCTAAATTCCTCTAAGGTTAGAGGCTTAGATAGTTTAGAGGATGGCTTGGGTACTGGTTGAGTTTTGGGTTATGTTTTGGGTTTTAGGATGAGTAGTGGTGGTGGTTGTTGAGTGGCAGTAGATGATGGTGGGATTACGAATGATGGTGTTGGTTGAGGGGTGTAAGGTTCAGTAGAGGGTTTGGTTTTGATAGGGAAGGGAGGAGGTGTGGGCTTAGGTTTTATTGGTTGTGATTTGGGTGTTAGTTTAGGTACCATCCTCTGTACACTTTGAGTTTGGTATACCTCTTTCCATCTTCCTAAGTGAATGTCAGCTTTAATATCACTAACATGTCCCTGTAGGGTCTTTTCAGACATGGGTCCTACTTGCCTGCCTGTGAAGCCGTGGGCCCTGAGATAAGCCTTCATCCAGGCTTTGTCTTCCACCTTCTTGGCAGTCGCAAGTCTGGACTCCTCCTCTTTCTTCTTTTTCTCCTTCACCTTCTCTCTGGCAGCTTTCTTCGTCTCCTTATTGATCTGATCTTGTTCTTTGTTAAAAAGGATTAAGATCGTCTCATTTTCACGAGGAGTCAGCTCCTCCTGAGAATACCCCCTTAAGCATACAAAGGCTATCCTCTGCAGCCTCTACCCTTGTTCATGCTCTTCTTTCTTTCTCATCTTCCCTTCCTCTTCGGCCAACCTTGATGCTTCCTTCTTTTCCTTTTGCAGTAGGGTTTCCTTTTCCAGATTCATAAGCTCATTAAGTGGGAGTAAGAGCATTTCTTCATTATCCACTCCCAGATTGATAAGCCTATCTATCACCCCCACTTGGGGAGAGTGGGGTTGAACTTGTGGCGTTAAAGAGAGAGGGATTTAATAAAGTCCTCACTATTTACCTCAGAAGCTAGATCAAGGATAGCCTTTGTGATAAGCAGATCATCAGACAAGGATGACAATTCAATAATCCTTTCTACAGCTTGAACTTCAACTTCAGAAGAGATTGGAATATCACTACCTGTCCTAACTGATTCAGTTGTTGGGCCATGAGTCCTTATTTCCCCTTCAAAGTCAATCTCAGGTTCAATAAAGACCTTAGGTTGACCAACTTCTTTCTCAGTGGTAGGTGGTGCACTCAGCCTTTGAAGCTCTTTAGCTCTAAAGTATACTACTATATCGGGTGAGGGTTGTTCAAGTGAGGAGCTTATGAGATACTTGGTTAAGAATCTTTGAAGATCAATAAGAATCTTAGGATCCACTTGAATTGCAATAGGTGGTGGCTGAGGGAAGATGGTTGTGGAGTATTATGGTGTAAGATAAGTTGAAGATGGAATTGAGATGGCCAGGTTAAGATCCTCATGACTTTGACTCCATACATTCTCCCTCTTTTTCATAGCATCATCTTAAGAAGTAGATGAGCTAGAGAAAGAACTTAAAGAGACTTGAATACGTACATGCCTAAGAGACTTTCCAATCTGTTTCTTAGCTAGTTTGGCCTTGTGATTTTTAATCTCAAGTTGTTGAGTGGCAACCCTATCTTCTAAAGTCCTAACCTTGAATTCAAGGTTTAAGACTTTAGAGAGCGGGTACTGAATGGTGAGTTGCAGACGTCCCTCATCTTCTTTTGAAGAATCATGAGGTGATGAGATAATGTACCTTGTATCTTCATACTCATCACCAAATGTGCTTTCTTGGCACCTTGGTTTCCCTTGCAGACTGATGTCTCTTTCAGAGATATCAATTGGCAAGGTTGTCGTAGACTCAGTCTCATCTATGTTACCACTGTCCTTAGAGGTCAAAGAGACACTCTCAATAGTGGTAGCTGAGCCCACGTGAGTCCCCTCCACACCTGTTGGACTCGCCTTAGTTTGGCTTAAATGATGTGGGCTAGAAATCAGAGGGTCCCTGGGGCTCAATTGATCTGGAGAGTGGTGTGGTAGGTCAAAATCATAGACCTGAGGAAACATGAGATCCTTATCAGATTGGGTTAATAGGTCAGTGAAGGATATAGAAGTTATACCTAATGACCCGGGACCTTGGTCAACATCTAATGGCATTGAGCCAGTGATGTGGGTGTCCTTTTTTAGCTGCTTAGAGGTGTGTTGGGACTCACCCTGCGGGCTTGAAGCTTGGGAAATGGGCTCATCAGGTTGAGACTAAAGAGACTCAACACTGATATTGGGGTCATTTATGGAGGAGCCCTTTGATCCACTCTAGCCTTTTTGGTTTGAGCAGAAGGGACTTGTTAAATCAGAGTAGATTGAACAAGGGTTTGTTTAGGGTGTATTTGATAGGTGATCTTGATAGGATGGGAAGAAGTTATTGGCTATGAAGTGGTGGTGTCAGGTGTGGGTTGATCGCCTGCTAGGCCTACAGGGATGTCACCAGGAGCCATTGGCTCAAGCATAATTGGAAGGAGGTTTGTGAACCTCCCAGTGATGTTAGAGGATATCTTCTACAGCATTTTAAAGATACCCTGCCGGATTTGGGGAACATGTAGAATATTTAAATATTGTAGTTTATCCTGATCCAACTCACAATTGATTATGTGCTGGATATACCTAGGATACATGTAAAATGTGCTCCTAGTGAGATTACTTCTTAAGTTATGCAGCACAAACCTAGAGTAGTTGCATCTGAGGCCTTGTACCAACCCATGGAACAGGAAGCCCAGATCATAGGGGATTTGATCCAACTCCCTAACTTGTTGGACAAGCTGTAAAGGATAACATGCAGCAAGAACTACCAGTTGTAGGAGAAGTTAAATTTGTAGACTGTGGACTTGCTGACTTCTCCTCCATATCCCATTTGGGTATATGTGCCTTCCAAATCTTGTTTGGGGAACTCAGTGGGGGCGCCTTCATCATGATGCTCCAGATGCTCCCTGATGGTGGTTTCACTGATAGCAATCTCCTATCCGCATATTCTCGACCTGATAACCCTTTAACCGTTAAGCATGTCGTTTTGACCATTGGCCCTAACTTTGGCCATATGGTTTGAGTAAATGGTCGGGTTAACAGTTAGAGTAGTAAAATATGCTGATTGGTTTAGGAATTGAATGATTGGGGCAAAGTCATCATCCGTGGAAGAGTCAAGGATAGCGACCTGATTGTGTTGGGGATTGAAGGCCATTGTTTGGTGAAGATACTGTTCGAAGGAGTTTGAGAGTAGTTATTTGAGAGTGAGTGAAGATGACAATGGAGATTTTAGTGCTTTTACAGTGGTAAAGAAGATAATGAAAGAAGGTAGGAAATATTTAAATGGTGGTGAAAAATCAAACCGATAAGGTGAAAGGATGTTTTGGGTTCCGATTTGACAGTGGCGGTAAGAAAGACCTTTTAAAATATTCCGACAATCATCAATAAAATCTTTTTCTAGAGTGGGGCCCAAATATTTCCGTTACACAGTAAAGTTTTCTTTCGAGAGTGAAATTGCTTCCGAGAGAACACTTGTGTTTCTCTATCTAGATTGTCTTCTGAAGCCACTTTATCTTCGTAAGCAAATTATGTCTTATATACAAATTTGCTTCCAAGATTAAAGTGTTCTTCTGAGAGAAGAAATTAGTAGCCTTCGGAAGGAAGCTTGATCTATTATCAAATGATCTTCCAAGGCAAAAAACTCTTTGGAAGAGAATACTTGTGCAGAGGAATTTTCCTTCGGAAGATGAATAACGATTTCTTCCAAGCGTAAATTTCTCTTCGTAAGAATTTATACATAGATAATTTTGAAGAAAACTCTTTATAACAGGGCTTAGATTGTAAATAGACAACTTAGACATGACATATTTCAAAAGATTTTCAAAGGAGATTTACTAATCAATGTTGATCATTCCAATAGTCGTAATTAAATACTTAAATCTTTGTTCATCAAAGGCTTTGGTGAATAAATCAGCATATTGTTCATTTGAATCAAGTTTGACTAGTTTGATCAAGTTTTCTCATTTATATCTCGAATGAAATGATACTAGATGTCAATATGTTTTGTCTTGGAATGTTTGACCGGATTTTCTGTGATAGAAATAGCACCCTTGTTGTCTATGTGGATAGGAGTCTCCATGAAGTTGAAACCATAGTTTAACTTCTGATTCTGAATCCATAGCAGTTGAGCGCAACAGTTTGCAACAACAATGTATTCAACTTCAGTAGTTGATGTAGAGACACATGATTGCTTCTTGCATTGCCAAGAGGTGATCCTTCCACCAAGAAATTGACATCCTCCTGATGCGATTTCTTGTCAATGTTGCAGCCACCACAATCACTATCAGTGTAAACAAAAAGATTGAAATCTTTGTTCTTAGGATACTAAAGGCCTAGTTTGGGTACTCCTTTAAGATATCTAAGAATTTTCATGACAACAATTAGGTGAGACAGCTTGTGAGAAGCCTGATATCTAGCATAGATGAAGGTTGCAAACATGATATCAGGTCTACTTGCAGTTAGATACATTAGAGATTCAATAACTGCCCTGTACTGATGTTGATCAATATCCTCCCCCTGGAATCAGGACAAAGATTGTGATTTCTTTGTATAGGTGTCTTAGCTGGCTTACAATCTTTCATATCAAATCTTTCTACGATGTCATTGACATACTTAGTTAGGCTGATGAAGAACCTTTCTTCCATCTGTTCCACTTGAATTCCTAGGAAGAATCCATCATTCCCATTGAACTCATTTCAAATTTCTTCCTCATGATACTTTCAAAGTCTTTGCATATTTGGTTATTAGATGAACTAAATATGATGTCATCAACATACACATGTACAAACAACACGTCCTTCCACCTTTTTGGGTTCCATCTAGGATAAAAAGCATGAGTACAAGCAGACATTCCCATTATGAGTTTGTCTTCTAGTTCTCATGCCTTCTGAGACATCCCTAATGATGTTTTTAGCTGGATGAGTGTTATGAATCCTGAGTCTTGGAATCACATCTAATTGCATAGACAAATCCAAGTTTGAAAGGTTTTGCTCAGGATTACGAAGATTGATTCTAGCTGATATCTCACACTCATTCAATGAGGACTGATTGAATGAATGAGTGACAACATCAACAGTGTTTTGCTGTGAAGTGGTATTAACAATTGCCTGTTCCTCTAGATTACTGTATTCATCAACTTGGTGTTGAGAGTTAGAGTTGTCAACTGATGAGTTTTGAGGTTCAACTGACTGACAACTTGTTGAAGCTCCACTATTTCCTGTAATATTCAAGCTTTCAGGACTTGCAGTAGTGGGAGCTTGCTCTTCATGTCTTCTTGAAGAAATTGGAATAGGTCTGCGTAACTCAAACAGTTGATCATCAGAGTGGTCATTTTGAGTTCCTTTTCTAGTTGAAACATTCTCACAAGATGGTTTAGAATAGTTAGGAAATAATTGTAAGGATTCCTATAAGTCCGATGCAGCCAAAACACTCTAAGTCTTCCTGCATGCTGCACAGAAGAACATGAAGTAGAAATGCTTCGGACGTTTTACACTTCAGAAATATTCTAAGTGTAAAATCTTCCGAAGCCAAGACCAATATCTTCCGAAGCCAGAAATGAAGTCTTTCGAAGCTTCAAAGACAAAGTCTTCCAAAGCCAAATAACAAAGACAGATTCTTCCGAAGACTTTTATCACACATGCTTTTATCTGATGTACTTTTTCTATAAAGTTGAACCATTCTCCGCTGCCACTCTGGTTGGTCACCAACTTGCATGAGTTGGTGAAAAGGTCCATGCTTTAGGAAAACTGTACATTGAGGTCTTGAGTCTGTGCTTTCTACTTTATGTACCTTTATCCTTTTTGTAATATATTAGGATGTGAGATATGGCATGTCATAGTCACCTGTCAAAAGGAAATCTACCTTTTGACTCTACATTTGATTTTGTAGTTGTCTAATCTTATGTATCCAGCTGGCTTTCATAGTATGGCCGGCTATAGGTTGTAGTATATAGTATCTCAAGTCATGTAACTTAGTATGTGTGCAAATGCTTATGCTTGAATACTTGTAACTTTAAACTTGAGAAGCAATATACAGCATCCTTGAAAACCAACTACTTGTGTTGTTATCTTGTTCTGTTTCTAAGTCTACTTGTGTTCTTTGCATCATCATAACCAGTTCCCTATTTGATCTGTTAAGTGTTCTTATACACTCTCCTCATTGTGTTGTTGTGTTGTAAGTGCTACCCTTCACCGGTCCT
>BJCO01713101.1:0-10533 GCA_018326465.1 Flaveria floridana | reverse complement strand
TTATTGTCTGTGTTATATCTTTGTGTGAATATATATCTTTGTGTCGTATGCTTTATCTAATTCTTTATGTGATATATATCTGTGTGTTGTATGCTTTGTATTATGCTTGTTATTATTATTGACTTTGTTAACGAGTCGGGGGTCTCTTCGGTAGCGGTCTCTCTATCTTTTCTAGATAGGGGAAAGACATGCCACCATATACCCCTCCCAGACCCTGCTCTCCAGCGGGATACACTGGGTATGTTTGTTTGTTTGTTTGTTTGTTAGGTGTCTCATTGGGAACAACCTCTCTGTCTCCTATGTAAGGTTTGCCCTCATCTCACATTCTCACCCTCCCTAACTTTGTTTTATGAGTGGTATATTACTGAGTATGTTTGTTTTTGTTTTTATGTTTTATAAAGAAAAACAACTCACAATGAAATAGATGCCTGGATAAAGTTTCATTAGGCATGAACTCTGCCACCAACAATCTCTCATCTCCTTCACAGCAGCATCCCAACAAATTTGCTAACCTTTGGCTCCTAAGTTGCCCAACTGCTTTTGCTTCATCCTACAAACACAATATCACATACTGACATACATGATACATGATACATATTCCAACTCATTCACATGAAGCACACCATATGATTGCACATATACATACAAGATGCATAAGAAGATCAGAATTTTGCACACAATTTATTCCCTATTTCAAACAACCACCAAAATCACATAACTTATTTACTATTATACAAAACTACAAGGCAAGGGATGTTGCATAACATACAAGGAATTGACGAGTATCGGGCCAAGCCGATCTATTAAACCGCTTAATCGCGATCAAACGATCACCATCAGCCAGCTTTCCTTTATACACAACATTGGGCGCTTTCTCACCATGCTCAGACACAACATTCTCCACAGAAAACCCACCAGTTGCAGCTCTGAGTTCATCTAATTTGTACTCCTTAAAAGAAGGCCACTTAAGCTTATCATTCTCCCCATTGCAGTTGTCTGAGCCATTTCATCAAACAGGTTATGTGCATTAGCAGACATACATAGAATAATACATGATCAAACGCATAAAAGGTTCCATTTTGACATACCCAATTCAGATGAACGAGGAACCTTTGATTTCAAACGACACCACCCACATAAAGAAAACGAAGAACAAGAATAACAAGCCCCCATTTGAAAGTTCTCAAGATTAATAAGTGATGAAGTTACAGAAGCTGATTGTTTAATGCTGTTGTCACCTCTTTTTCTCTAAGAATTCATGAAAAGGTGATGTTTTTTTTTCTGAAAGTATGAAGGGTTTCAAGAATGAAAAGGGGTTTTGTCATTTGCATAAAATGTATGATTACTTGTGAGAGACAGTGAGGAGCAAGAAATGATGATGGAGGATAAAACAACAGTGATATCCCTGTAAACCAGGGATTTCCTCTCTCCTCCTTTGTTGCTCATCTTCCTTCTCTATTTACACCAACTCGCTCAAAAGTGTGTTTAGAAAAGTATTCTTTTTTTTAATGTATTCATAACCGTATCTAACATCGGTTGTTGAACCGGTAACTCGTCCTAGAACCGATTCTGTTATGGAAGTAACGTTTCCGGTTTTCCCGTGAAGTAATAATATGTGTTATGTGCAGTTTGTATTTTCAAAGGTAAAATGTTTGTAGTCTGCGGATCATATCTATAGATTTCTGTAAAAGAAGAGGTTGACCAAACCTTTACAGTGTGCAAGAAAAAAACTGTTTGGATTTTAACTTATGTAGTGAGTTCGCGAGGTGAGATGGGGTGTGTGACGGCTGTGGGTTCGCGAGGCGAGATGGGGTGTGCGACGGCTATGGGTTCGCGAGGGTTAGGGTTCACGGTGGCTATGAATTCACGACGGGTGTGGGTTCGCGACGGATGTGGGTTCGCGAGAGTTAGGGTTCGTGATGGGTGTGGGTTCGCGACGACTATGGGTTCGCGAGGTTTAGGGTTCGCGACCGTTAGGGTTTGTGACGGCTACGGGTTCGCGATGGTTAGGTTTCGCGATGGGTGTGGGTTCGCGAAGGTTAGGGTTCGCGACGGGTGTGGGTTCGCGAAGGTTAGGGTTCACGATGGGTGTGGATTCGCGACAGCTGTGGGTTCGCGAGGGTTAGGGTTCGCGACGACATGGGTTCACAATGGTTAGGGTTTGCGACGGGTGTATGGGAGGCGCCGGAAGATGGTGGCCGGCGTCGGTGTGGGTTCGTGAAGCCCGGTGGCGAAGGACGAGGGTGGGGTATGGGAGGCATTGGAAGAAATGGTTGAAGGGTTTCATAAAAAGGTTGAGAAGAGTATAGGTTTGAGAAGAGGTTTGAAGTGATATTTTTATGTCTGTGCCAAAAAAATCACATGTAGACGTTTTTTAAAGAAATCTCTTCGAAAAAACAAACAGACTGCAGTCACTCATGTTTGCACGTGGTCTGCGCGATGCAGACAGAAGAGGCTTCGCAGATCTTTTTGTAGAAAATAAACACCACCTTAGAAAATAGGAATATGTGAGGTTAGGCCGCCTAGAGTGTCACACAGGTATTTTGATCGGGTATTTCAGGTCGACCTCTGTACCTCGGGTAGGCCTATCGGGTTGGTAGCCGGGCTCATGAATTGAGCATGAACCCGCTCCAAACAAGCCATTCAAAGACAATATTAACATTGAAGGGAGGGGGGGGGGTACGGTGAAAATTAGGAGTGTCTCCCATTTAACCTTTTAGGATATTTTAAGTTAAAAACAAAATAATGAATCGTGATTGAGTGTTTTTTATGGTATTTTACCCTGCTTTCTAGGGCACTATTAATGGCCTTAAATTATGCATAATTGGTTGTTTAGTTAAAATATCACTTAAATGACACATAGATAAAAACTATTTCGCAAAAGTCTCTTTAAATCAAGTATAGTGATTAATTAGTTTTTGAAGTTTCTATTGATGCAAAAATATAGGAAAAGTTATGTTTAGCGCCCGTTAAGGGCTTGTAGCCCTTTGAGTTTAGAGCCCCTTTTAGTTATCTTGTAATGATGTTTAGAGTCCTATTTGTGTTCATATCATCATGTTTGAAGCTCCCGAAATATCCACTACGTATAGTATTACAATAAAAAAAACATGAGATATTATTCATTGAATGAATTTGATCAAGTTTATAAATAAATTAAGGTTTGACTTGTTCATAGAACAATATTTGTTTAGAAAATCACACTTAATTTATTAGTTTGTTAAAATAATCGTGTTTGAATTGGATGCAATTTGATTTATAGTATCAAATAAAACTACTTTGGTATAGGATTGCTATACTATCGAATTAGTAACAACCATTGTAATCTAGAACTTGATATTAAACGCCAATGTCTTGCTCATGTCCTTCTAACTTACTAGTAAAAAGCAATTTGCATATACAAAATAATTAGATGATATTAAAAAGTTAAAAGTTGGGTATTTAATTGATTATTCAGAGCAAACAATTTACCAAATTACTTATGACATTGAGATGTTACAAATATTCAAATATTAAATAACTATTTAACACCAGACAACAAAAAGGTTAACTCATCAATAAATGAAAAAAAAGGTGATGATTTTTTTTAAGATGAGCCTCAAATAATGGAGAAAGCAAATTGCGAGTATAATTAAGGGGGTCATTTTGGCATCATATACATTTATGATAAGCTTCTTTCTAAGTAATGAAATTTTCCACTGGCATAGCATGCATTTCTCCCCCTTTTTCAGACAACCAAACCCAATGTGTCCATAAAATCATGTATTACAAATGTGGCCCCTCATAATTTGTCTTTTGATGTAAAACTAACTTGTACTTTTACTGCGGTAGAAAGCGTAAACATTGCCACCTATTTCATTCGACGTTCTAGGGTAGGGGCCCGACCGATTCGACCAACTTTTGCTTTTGGATAACAAGAACCTACCCTGATCGATTTGACCGACTTTTGCTTTTGGATAACAAGAAGACGAGCTTCTCTGCTTTAATGTTGGTTACATTATTATTAATAGTATTTAAAGACAAGGTTGTTCGAAGAAAATTATAATTTAACTTATCATATTTCAAACATCACTAGTGGGCTAGTGGCACTCATCACATATTTTTCAAAGTATAAATTGTATATATAAGTAATTAGAATCATAAGTTTATTTAGATCTACTTAAACCATATATGAAATCACTTTGGGTATATTAAAATTATACAACGCGGTGAAAATATAGTGCTCTTGAAGTGGGCACATATAGGCTTACGCCAACCACACGCTTTGTTTGTCATCACCACGCACTAGTCTTGGCTGACACCACCATGTACCACGAGTAGCACCATCACCACAGCCATTGGCCCTCAGCGGCAAACAACACCTCATTGCTGACACTCCCACCGTCATCGCTACACACCAACACCTACGCGGCGCCACCACCTCCACAACCGCCACCTCCACCACTTCCACAACCACCACCTCCACCACCTTCATTGGCCCCACCATGACAAACCCATCACCTTTGGGACATTATTTTGATGAAAAATGTATTTTATTGTTTTTTAGAAATTGCTATATATTTTTAAACAAAATCTGTAGTTCTTTTAAATAAATCTTATTTATTACCCTTATAAGTAACTAGGATCTTTTCAATGATAGCTATAACAAAATGCTATCATCCTCATCTTTTGTTGGTATATTTGGAAGGCGAAAAATAATAAACTCCTTTATGGTATAAACATCTTTACCACTAAAGTTATGGAAGACATTAAAGTAATGGGTTATCTTTGGTTGAAGGGCATATGGCCCCTGAAGACAATGGAATGGTCAGACCGTCAGAATGGTCAGAATGGTGTATTCTTAGTTTCAAAGATTTTAGATAGTTTTGCGTGTAATTTTTTCTCTTTGACTTTTTCAGTTGGTGTTTGTAAATTCTAGTCTCCAGCTTATTGCTGGAATCATTAGTGACTTAATAATTTTTTCTACTATTCAAAAGAAAAAAAACCGAGCTCCTCGATAAAAGGATCAAGTATATGTGTGTACATGAATAGATTTTTCTTGAATGACGAACTTCAACTAATGTTAATAACATATTAGCAAGGTGCTAGAATTACAACCACTCCACCATTATGAAAGAAATTAGAAGGAAAAACTACACAATTACCCATTGCAAAGTTCCTTTTCTATTTCTATTAGACACCCACATAAATGCCAATGATCTAATTTCTTCAATGACTTTGTTAACAGAAACCTTTATTTTGTTAAAATTCATATTGTTGCGAGCCTTCCAAATGCACCAAAGTGTAGTGAATATGACCACATGCGTAACCTCCTTCTTTATCAAGCCTAATCTAGCACCACCATGCACTTCCCAAAGATCTCTAATGAAGAACATATAATTTTTTTGCCTAGATGATCTGGTTTTCTATACTTGATAAAAAAAACAAGTTAAAAGTGGTCTTAGCTACCTTTATTGTGTAAGAGTATGTAAAGTCGTCTACACAATGAATTTATGGAAAGTATTTAATCAATACGACTCGATTAACTTAAAGACACGACTTTGCAATTAAAGATTGGAACTTTAGATGAAATTAGAACACATTTACAAAAAGCAATGAAATTTAAAACGGATTTACTTAAATAATGAAAGACAAACACTTCTGGATCCTCAATTGTGCAAGATCAACAATTATATGACTAACTAGGGTTTACCAAAACCTACTTCTCAAGACTTCAACTTGTGATTAACGTAATAACAAATGATCAAACTTTTAAGACTTGTGCATTTACAATGTTATTAATTTGCCTATATCAAAGTACTTCTCAATGTTAATGAGTTCACGATGCAATAAACCGGAAACTGATAATTTCAACAAGCGACTTTATTTATAAATGAACCTTTTAACTTAACAAAAACATAGAATTACATTCAAAGACCATTGTTTAACAAAACCCTAACAAAAAACAAAAAAAGTCTTACTTAACATAATTGATTCTCTCAAAAGCAATCACAAATGACCTAGCCACACATCATCTTATAGTGTTCTTGAATCTTTTAGTTCGAGGATGATTGATGTTGGTTTTGAATGAGTTGGGAAGCTTGAAAGCACCAAAACTCTTCTTAAATTTACTAGATTTCATGCAGTGAAAGTTGTCTTTGAATTAGGTTTGATTTGGTTTTAATAAACTTGAAAACTCAAAAAATCTGGAGGTTGTTAGCCACTGGCATATGATTCGCCTGATCCGACGTATCATACACGCACCCATGCTCTTCGACGCCCAACTTTCTGTTTCTTTTTTCAATTACGCCCACTAATACGCCGCCCATATGCTAACCGACGTATGATATGCCCATACCTGGCGTATCATATGCCGGTATATCTTTTACTTTGCCTTTTTTGTAACTTTTGATATTTACAACTTATGTCCTTGTAGTTTTGTTTTTTTGCTTCTTTTGCTTCCAATTAAGCTAATTCTATGCTTCAGACATCTTTGAACAAAACACAATCAAAGTAAACTCATTTCATAGTAACAATGATGTAAAATCACGTATTTATATCAATTAACCTCTAAAACATCAACACATGATCAATAGACACCAAGATTCTACAAACTATCAAAAGAGCCCGTGACATGGCAAGAGGCAAACAAGTGCAAAGAGGCCTTATGTAATTCCTCACAAAAGGGACAACATCCTAAGTGTATTATGGTGCCTTTAGATAAAAGTGTTTGCTTTTAAAGGACCAATTTACTCAATTTAAGAACAAAACTCAGCCTCTTGATGGGATTTGAGCAATAAACTTGGCTTAGAGATTTAATCATGAAAGAGCCATCTGCCTCCGTTTACCATTTGCAATGATTCTTTCCATCTTTTAGTACAGATTGTGTCAATTCTCTTGTAATGTCCCTAAATTCATTTGTTAACCCAACACCAATTTACGACATGTACACAACCATGTATCGTCACTTTATCACTTACCTTGCATGATTTTCTTTATTCTAGCTTGAACAAAATAGGAAATTGGAAGCATAATGGTTAATCCATACCCCAAGTATCCATCTAAAATTGTCATGATGAGCTACTATGATAAGGATTCCTTCTCTCTATGCATTATCAAAACGAGGCATTTTTATTGGATCCGTCCGATGTTCTCTTTGTGGTGAAACCGAAGAAAATTTAGATCATATTCTCGTCTCTTGTCCTCTCGCCAATAACATTTGGGCTGCAGTTAAATACATGGTGCAATATACCTCTTATATAAACATTCTTGGTTATCGACATTTTTGAATTACATAAGGTTATCCCCGGGAATAGAATTATGAAGAAGCTCATTCATGAAGTAATTCTCACTTCTTGTTGGTGTATTTGAAACGTGCGAAATAATAAAGACCATAACTCAAAATCCATCTATATCTATATCTATATCTATATCTATATCTATAATATAATCTATATCTATAATATAATCGAGGTAATAACCATGAAAACCTAACCTTTTATTTTGTAAACGTAATTATTCCTCAGTTCAATTAATTAATCAAGTTACTTTTTAATGTTTAATGTTCTTAGTTTAATCGTTACCAGCACTTTCCTGTGATTCCTTATGGATTCGACACCCTTTTTACCCTTACTATTAAGGGTGATTAGACACTTTTTAATTAATATTTTTTACCGACTACACGGCATCGATAGTATCCATAAAAAGAAAACATTTCATTTCTAAGACCCAAGTACGCCGTTAATTAAACGACTCGAATTAATGTTCAGCATTTCTTGAGAGTTTTGAATTTTGATGATATTGTTCAATGTATCTATTATTATTGAGGTGTCAGGTCTAAACTATAATAATTGATGAAGAAAAATGAATGACATCAATCATTCTTCTCACAAGACTTCCAGTTTTATATCTCCACAGTCACCTTACTTATAAGCTGTCCGATTCCCAGCCCCCATCGGCCTTTTGTGTTTACATGAATAGATAAAAGTTGAATATGTATATGAATAGGTAAATGTTAAATATATGTTTGATTTTGGATATTTTTTTTAAATTCTTTTAAACGATAAAAATGCAATCCTGTTTCGAATGATAGTTGCTATCTTAACCGGGTTCACCTATTCGTTTCGCAGCCGTGACCAAACTTTAACCCTCTTAGAAAAAAACTAATTGATGTAAAAACCTTCTGACTTAACTATATACGTTTTTGTTAAGAGTGAAACTTAAACCTATAATATCCTACCTTATCATTTATATATTATATGTAACTTAACTTAATTAGTTGGGCTGGTAATATCTGAAAGAAACAGCAATCACGTGATACAGTTTTCAAAAAAGGTAACGGCGGAAAAGAGCCATGTGAATTGCAGTTTTCAAATACATCATTGATGCTCTCTTCATTTTGGTCAACATATGGGACCCAATTCTGTCTCCATATTACTTCTTTTTTATTTTAAACAAAAAAATTAGTTCTACTTGTGCATACAAAATTTAACTCTCAATTTCATGAGTATAGATATCATCGTATACACAAGTGATATCATTAGCCTTTGTTTGATACGTAGTGCTTATTGTTAAATCATATATCATCGATATAAATAAACATTATGTTAAATTGTTGACCATTTATTTTTCTTTATAAATTCTTTACTCTTATATATTACAAGAATAAAAACGGTAAATGATAAGCATGTTTTCATCAAAATTGCTCACTAAAAAACAACTCATTTTTTAGTTTTTGATATTTTTGTTTCATTTTTTAACGTCGTTTAGTACTACCACTAATACTTGAGTGAGTACTCGTGAGACGAGATTTCAACCGTCCATACCGATTTCGACGCTTCAAGCCCGACTCAACCATGAACACCATCAAAAAGCAAACCCATCACTAGAAAAAAACCATCTTAAGTCAGGTTTTGGACCTAAAACTTAGAGTAAATTACGATTTTAGTCCCTGTGATTTGATGAATATAACGTTTTCATCCAATAGTTTAAAAACATCCAGTTTAACCACTATGGTTTAAAATCTGTCTCAATCAAGTCCAAGGCAATAACTGTCATCCATATTCTCCATATTCTCTGTTAAGTTTATGTAAAATGACAATTACTTTAGATAGTTACAACGAGCTTTGGCGCAAAGTCCTTCCTCACCTCTATTTAGGGTTTCACGGTCAACAATCAGCCACCATTCTTACGGGAGAGCATCGACACCACTGACACCATTAGAGCAAAGATTGAGGGGTTTCTGGATTTGTTTACCGGAATCGAGAGGATTCTGGCAGACCGAAGGGGTCGAAGCGATAGAGGTTGATTGTTGGAAGGGGGATTGAATCAGTCACGACGTAATCGAATAACCCTAACTTGGGTGTGCATTTTGTGAGATCGTTCTCTCTCTGTTTTTCACCTTGTTTACTTTTATTTTTCTATTTAGACTGTTTGGCTGGGTTAGGGGTAACAAAATCTGGTGTTAAATAGGGAGAGTCATCCCCTATTCTTGTGCTATTTCTGCTTTCTTGTGATTTGATTGTGCATCACTTGTGTGCTGTTTACTTCTTGTGAGTGACTACACTTGATTGTGCATCAGAACTGTTACACTTCTATTTTAAGGTGCTATCCGTGAATAGCGACATATTTATGGGCTTTATCTGGTACTTTTTTGTTAGGGTGGGTTAGTGCGGTAAAATAGATAAAATGAGCCAGTATGTTGCCCCGAGATCATGTTCGGTGATGAGAAGTGCAACTACAGGGAAAAAGGGTTATAGATTCCGATTGACATCGTGGAATGTAGAAACGTTAACTAGTAAGTTATTAAAGTTAATAGACACGCTAAAGAGATGTAGGGTACAGATAGCGTGTCTTTAGGAGACTAGATAGCGGGGTAGGAGAGCAAAAGAGTGCAACAGGTATAAACTATGGTATTCAGGATCAAATGAAACAAAAAATAGAATAGGTTTCCTAGTTGCTAAAGAACTTCAAGATAATTGCAGGATCGTATGTTGGTCACTCAACAAGTGGTTTTTCTCTCAAACTCACCTTGAACAACACTCAGAAAGAGTCTAGGAAGAGTTGATCACAATATAACAAGTAACAATCAGTAATAAACACAGGATGTAAATTTTCAATGTACTTTTATATATTGCTTCTCAACTCAAAGGATTACAAGATTCTTACAAGCTCAATAACTGGCTCAATCTCTATCTAATGAGTTACAATGAGAAGGCATATATAATACTACCTACAGCCGGATATACTTTGATACCAGCTGGAAACCTCTAACCAAACATCTATACTACAAGACTCTAGGTTAAGGTATCTCACACATTTTGCCTAAGATTTGGTAGTCAGGACATGTCCCTGACTTACCTTTTGTCACCAACTAAAGTTGGTAACATGTACTATCATAAAAAGATAAATAGTAGAATAAAGTATGGTCAACAACATGGCTCTTTAGGAAGATGCCATGCTGTATCAGAGGTCTGCAGCGGATTGTTAGAGACCATACTTATGTCTACTGGTCATAGCAATGTCTTCCGAAGGGTAAATTTCTTCGGAAGAATAACT
>BJCO01713098.1:0-11930 GCA_018326465.1 Flaveria floridana | reverse complement strand
TCGAACCGTTAGTAATGTGTAGCGAGGTAATTCTGAGTAGTACTACTGGGTTTGACAAACCCCGCCCGGGCTAGTCACGCTAGCTTGATTGGAGGTCAACGGGTGCATTATTGACCTAACATTTGTCACTATCTGGTGAGACATGACGGGAAGGCAACAAACATACGAACATACAAACAGTCAGCTTCGGTTCGAAACGCTAAGTAACTTGTTTATAGGCTAGCTACCTATCGATATGCTTTAATTACTATACCATTCGAACAGTTACAAACATTTTATCTATGATAAAACCTGTGAACTCACCAACTTTTTGTTGACACACTTTAGCATGTTTTCTTAGGTAACCGGAACGCTTAATCTCATGATGCACGATTAAGGACGCACTCAGGACATGCATTCATCAGATCCATTTATGTTGCATTAGACATTGTTTTGACTTAGTATTTCAGATTTTTAGTATTGTTTACATTCTGTTATTCGCTTCCGCACTGTTATTCATTTTATTTATGTTACTCTGATTTAAGTCAAAAGTTTATTTTTTTAAAACTCATATAGTGTCGTTTGATATGACCGTGTCTGAGATCCTGGTTTGTCACACGCCTAATGGTAAAACCCCGTTTGTGGAAATTGAGGGTGTGACATATAACATGTTCATAGAAGCTTGTAACAAATAATAATATAAATAGATATAACATTCAATAACCAATAATCATTCAACAAAGAGTTTTCATTACATATATCAAAACATTACATCAATGTAACAAAATGAAAGTCATTTACATTTAAGCACACTAGAACTAGAACTAGGGACATATGTACCAACAAAGAAGATCATACTAACAAGGGTCACTATTCTCCTGAGGAGAGGAAGAAGTCAGGGATACAAAGTCCAAGAGAAAGAACTTGATCCGAGCTGCCAAGAGAAGATCAAAGAGAGCACAAGAGATCAAGCCCACCTTCAACTCTAAGTAGAAACAAGTTTTTATCTTTGCAGGATTTGAAGTGGTAAAGACTAAGGATACAACTTTAAACTCTAGTACCAACAGCTCAAGTTCATGTCTAGTTCATCACTGTGAAGGAATGAAGGCTGATCAGTTGTGTAACACTGCTACATAACATGAACCATCCACTTACAAAGGCAAGCCTCACCTTAGGAAGCTTGCTACAACATTTAAAAGGATAAGGATGGAGATGGAAAGTGATCAAACTTAGTCTTGTATTCAAAAGAAGAATCTTAAAAGAAAGTAAATTAACAGCATTATGTGTGGCGGTACATCTCATCTTGCTAAGGATTGCATCTACAATCCCAAAAGTACTGTCAACATAACAAGGAAGAAGACTTTTGAGAGGAGCAAGAAGAAGAAGGCTTCAAAAGAAATTTTTATTTCTTTTGGAAGCTCCAAAATGAAAGTGAAGACAAGTGAAAAATTGCCTTCAGAAGGAAATTTGGTCTCGGAAGAAAGGAATGCTTCCGAAGCACTGAAACTTGCTGCAGTCAAACCAAGATCTTCTGAAGGGCCAGTCTCCAAAACTTCCAAAGTTATAAAAACTTCCGAAGATTTGAAGGTCATGTCTAATCTTCCAAGGATGGTGTGGAAGATAAAGGAAGATCATGTGACTGAGAATTCTTCATTAACAACAACAAATGATCCCCAAAGTCTTAGTATAGGATCAAATACTGTTGCATTGCCTTCAATTCATTTTGAAGAGCCTAAGACCACTGAGGCTTGGGTTTCCAAATGTAACTAACTCTCTTTTATTATGCAGGAATAACTGAGGACCAAGAAGAATGTATGGATTATTGATAGCGGCTATTCCAGGCACATGACAGGTAATGGATCTTTGCTCCAAAACTTTGAAAGAATTAATAGAGGGCCAGTTGCTTTTGGAGGAGATGCTGAAGGTTACATTACAGGAAGGGGTAGGGTCATAAATGGTAAGCTCAGCATTGAGAAGGTAAACTTTGTTAAGGAGCTTGGGTACATGTACATGCTCTTTACTGAGCATGAGTGCATTGTTCTCAAGCTCAGGGTGGTAATTCGTTAAGAGCATATCCTGCTTAGAGCACCTCGGAAAGGAAACATGTACAAGATGGATTTGCAGGAAACATCCCCTTCAGGAGAAGTTTCTTGCTTTCTATCTAAGGCCAATAGTGACGAGTGTTGCTTTGGCATAAAAGAATATGCCATGTAAACTTTAAGAATATGAACAAATTAATTAAGAATGATTTGGTAACTAGAATGCCAAAGAAAGAGTTTACAAGTGATGATCAATATGTTACATGCCTGAAAGGGAAACAACACTTGGTGACTGACAGGCCAAAGGAAAAGAACTCTATCACGACTCCCCTACACTTATTACACATGGATCACTTTGGCCCCACCAGTGTAATGACTCTAGGAAGGACCCCATACTGTTTAGTGATACCAGATGATTTCATAAGATTCACTTGGGTTTTCTTCCTTAGAAGTAAGGATGAAACTCCTGAGATCTTGAAGAACTTCATTCTAAAAATTAAGAATCAAAGTGATCATCAGGTCAAAATCATAAGATGTGATCAAGGAACTGAATTCAAGAACCAAATCCTTGACATATTTTGTGATGAAAAATGTACTACAAGACGATATAGTGCTCCCAGGACTCCTCAGCAAAACGGTGTTGCTGAGAGGAGAAACAAGACACTTATTGAAGCTGTAAGAACCATGTTTTCTGACTCTAAACTACCCATCACCTTCTTGGCAGAGGCAGTTAACACTGCCAGCTATGTGCAAAACAGAGTTTTAGTAGTCAAGACTCATGGAAAGACTTCTTATGAAATGTGGCACAAAAGAAGACCTTTAATTGGTTTTCTTAGATCATTCGGATGTCCCTACACTATCTTGAATACCAAAGATCAAGTAGCCAAGTTTACTGAGAAATCAGATGATGGACATCTTATTGGATACTCTTCCTAAGCTAAGGCTTATAGAGTATACAATCTCAAAACTAGAGTAGTTGAAGACTCAGCCAATATGATTTTCAATGAGCATACTCCCTCTGTGAAAGGTTCTCGTCCTGATTGGATATTTGATCTTGATTTAGTTACCAACTGCTTTAACAAATGTTAGGAAAATGTTTCAGGATCTACAGGTAATACATCAACAAAAGATCCTAACCCAAGATTTGAGCTGAGAAGACCAAGCAAGAATACTACTTCAGCTCCAGTTATAACTAACCCTGCAGGTGAAGCTCCTATCAGTACAACAATGACAAATCAAGCTGATACATCAGAAGTGCCTAAAACTTCCAGCTTAGAGTCATAAAATAAAAATGAAAGAACTTCAAATGTAGGAGGACATGGTTGTGGTGACAGTGATCAAGTATTTCTTGATGCTGATAACCATTCCATTAAAGACAACATCAATGATGTCACACAATCATTAGATCAAGATTCTCTTGATAAGTGTGCAGATGTGGTGGGAGACACTTCATTGTCATATCTAAACTTTTCAAATTTAGATCTATCTAATCAACTTGTTATGATCCCTCAACTTAGGATCCACAAGTCACACCCCACCACAAACATCACTGGAGATGTTGACAAGTGGGTGAGAACAAGAGGACAAACCCATGACAAAAATGTTTGTCTATACTCTTGCTTCTTGTCACAGATAAAGTCAAAAAAAGTTAATGAGGCTTTGATTGGGTTAAAGCAATGCAAGAGGAGCTGCTTCATACCAATAGGCAAAAGGTTTAGAGCCTATGTCCTCTTCCTCAAGGGAAGACTATCATAAGAACCAAATGGGTGTTCAGGAATAAGAAAGATGATAGAGGATTTGTCATCAAGAACAAGGCCAGACTGGTTATTCAAAGGTACACATAAGAAGAAGGAATTGATTACACTAATGTCATTGCTCCAGTAGCAAGACTTGAAGCTGTTAGGATATTCCTGTCATTTACTGCATCCAAGGACTTCATAGTCTACCAACTTGATGTCAAGTGTGCATTTTTATATGTGGTGAGGATGAAGATGTGTATGCTAAATAACCACCTGGTTTTGCAGACCCAGATCATCCTGATTATAGCTGTAAGCTTGATAAAGCTTTTTATGGGCAACACCAAGCTCCAAGGAAGTGGTATGATACACTATCTCAGTATCTCTATTAGCATGGCTATAAGAGGGGTACTATAGATGTAACTCTCTGGGAATGACCTGATGCTGGTTCAAGTATATGTAGATGACATTATCTTTGGGTCAATTAATCCAAAGCTCTGTAAAGACTTTAAGAAGCTGATAAAGAATAGATTCTAAATGAGTGTCATAGGGGAACTCAATATCTTCCTAGGAATTCAAGTGAAGCAAGTTGACAATGGCATCTTCATAAGTCGGTCAAAGTATGTACATGACATACTTACAAGATTCAACATGACTGAATGTAAGGTTACAAAGACACCCATAGCCAAAAGCCACTCCTTTAGACCTGATCTTGAGGGAGAGTGTATAGATAAACATCTTTACAGGGCTATATGTCTCTCATGTATCTAGCAACTAGTAGGCCTGCTATCATGTTTTCTACATGCATATGTGCAAGATATCAAGCTAACCCCAAGATGTCATATCTGGTTGCTGTCAAAAGAATTCTTAGATTTCTTAAAGGTGCCACTAAGCTAGGCCTTTGGTATCTAAAAAATTCTGACTTTAATATGTATGCCTATACAGATAGTGACTATGGTGGTTGCAACATGACTGCAAAGTCCACATCTGGGGTATGTCAATTCCTTGGAGGAATGATAGTCTCATGGCAATGCAAGAAACAATCCTGAGTATCTACATCAACTGCTGAAGTTGAATACATTGCTGCTGCAAGCTGCTGTGCTTAAGTAGTTTGGATTTAGAATTAGATGCTTGACTATGGATATAACTTCAAAGAGACTCCCATTTATATAGACAACAACAGTGTTATCTCTATCATAGAGAATCCTATGCAGCACTCAAGGACAAAGCACATAACATCAGGTATCATCTAATTAGAGATAATCATGAAAAAAGATTGATAAAACTAATCAAGGTTAACACAAATGAATAATATGCTGATATGTTCACAGAGGCTTTTGTTGTATAGATTTTCTTAAAACTTAATTTATATTATTTCTAAAAAGAAGTGTGTGTCCCAAGTTGTCTAATTTATCACCTACATAAGTCAGTTTATCTTGGAAGAAATCTTTTTCAAATGATATTCCTTAGCATTTTGAAAATTACCAAGTGTACTTTCTTTCGGAAGACATTAACATTACCTTCAGAAGAATTTTAAAGTCCTCAACTCACATAACTACTTAAAAGAAATTTACCTTCAGAAGAAATGCAACATTTCTTCCGAAACCAAAATATGCTTCTAAGTACTTACATGTATTTAAAGAATAAATTTCTTTCGAAAGAAATTATGTCTTGAAAGATTTATTCTCTTTAAGAATAAAACTTTCAGCTCTTAATATCTTTTGAAACCAAATACTCTTCGGAAGAGAAAATGCAACAAATAATTTTTCTTCTGAATCCATTTTTCACTAAGCTTAGGAATATCTTCTGAAGACAATCTACCTTTGGAAGAATTTCAACTTCCAAGAAAACTACCTTTTGGGCACTTTCTCAGTGATGTGATCGACATTCGGACTTCAAAGTTTATCCTTTTGTATTAACTTTGTCTCAAGTCCATTTCATATAAATATACCCAACGGTTCCCCCCTCTTTCACTATCTTCTTCATCAGCAAATTTTCTAAACCTAAATTCCCACTCACCGCCTTTGCTCTTACCTTTCATCACCTCAAAGCTACCATAAATGGCCAACCTTGACCGCAGAAACTAGCCAGATTTTTCCATGAGGCTTCACAGGCAACACAATTAGGTTGCTCTGTTAAACTCTAAGAAAGATCTAAGTTTCTTAGAGGTTTGTTGCTTTCATTCTTTGTCTCACTACTTCACCAACCTCACCATTGATCCTCCACTCTATGAGGATCAACTTTTGGACTTTTGGAGGACCTGCCAAGAGGTCACCATTGATGGGGAGAGGGCACTGTCTGCCACAGTATAGGGGAGGACAATCTTCATCACTCCAGCTTCCATCAACTCTCATTTATAACTGGATGATGCAGAAGGTGAATTGTCCTTCCTAAAATCTATTGTAAACCACTCCTTTGAGCAGATAGGCTATGAAGGTGACTTCTCAGTCAGAACTTTCAAGAAAGGGAAGGTTTCTCCTTACCTCCTCCATGTTATTATTCACAGCTTGTGTAATAAGCATGGAGGTTGGGACCAAATACCAGAAGACCTCTCTTTCATAGTCCATGGGATGGTTTATGGGGTCAAGTTCAGGTATTCATAATTTGTGTATAATAATTTACTTGCAAACTTGGACTCTTTAGAATATTATATGTTTCCTAAATATATCCAGCACATTCTCAACTATGAACTGGGCTCATAGTTGAGGGAACAGGTAATGTTCTAACATTAGGAAAGATAAAGCCTGGCATCTTCAAGACTATGAGAAAGCTAACTGTTGGCTTCCCAGGGGACTAAACATCCCTGGTCCCAAAAATGTTAGAGCTCATTACTCAAGGTGACAACCTAGCGGCACCAGCTAGTATCCATTTCAAGACAACCCACACAGCCATAAATAACCATCACCTACCAAATAAAATCCAAACAAACCCATGCACAAGTTATTCAACTTGTGCAGACCCCCATATCATCGCCTATATAGGAGGAAGTGGACACTGGAGCTCCTACTTCTCCTGAGGAGTAAACCACTCCCATCTCACAAATAGTCAGTCACGAGTTTCCTTATGCTCAGACTGAATAGCTCATTATTCAAGAAGCCTTAAGCCTTCACTCAGAGTCTCAACACTCTAGTGAACAACCTTCAGGGGAAAGTTACCATCCCTAGCCACTAGATCTAAATAAATCAATTCCCATCCTAGACTTCTATGATGATGAGGATATGACATTTAGTGAGTATCATGAGTCTCTCTTCTCTTTCCCTACTCAAAGAAAGATGAGTACTCCTGTGTCACCTATATCTAGCTCACTTCATCCACCCCTCACTGAGGTGGATCTTCCTGAACCTATTTAGGAGATCTATATGGAAGAGGCTCTCACTTCTTCAAGTGATTACATCATTAAGATCTCAATTATGGCAACCAGCAGCCAAGAACAACATGCCGGTGATGAGGAAGAAGACTTAGGTCCAATTCTCTCATCCCCCAGTGATTCTTCTACTGAAGATGAGGGGAATCTTAGACTAAAGGTGCATAAACTGATAAAAACATGCACCTACTTAGTCTCCAAGGTCAGTCACTTAAAACTCAAGTGAGTACCTTGCAAAGAAGGGTCAATGATCAGCAACTTGAGATTTCTGATCTCAAAGAACAACTAGCTATGAGACCCTTTAGGAGGATTCAACCAGGAACACAAGAACCTGAGGATTTGATAGATTTCACCTCCAACTCACCTATGCAAGTGGGTGATGCTACTAAAAAGGGGGAGGAAGTTATCACAATCACATAATCTGGGAGTCATTATTAGAGTATGCACATTAAGGAATCACCAACCTCACTTGCAACTGTCCACACTCAGTAACCTCCTCAAGTTCACACTGATATGGACTCTTTTATACAAAGTCTGTTTGAGGAGGGAATACTAAGGGCAATGTCAACCCTACCCTATGGAGCTGAAAATGAAATTCTAGGATGGAGGTATGATGCTGATAGAAGAGCCCTAGTACTTCATAGATTTCAACGACAATAAGAGGTCTTCAACTTTCAGACCTTCAGCTTCTATGACAGTCTTTCTCTAGTCAATATGCCACTGGTCAATCCAACTAAACATAGACAAGCTGGCATAGTGGCTGAGAGAATTCACGATAGGATTGTTGAAGAATTTAGACAAAGAAGAAGATAACTGCAAACATGTAATGTCATTGGTCAACTGGATGTTGAGCTGGAACCCAAGATTAGCTTCAAAGGGAAACCTTGACTGAAGGCCTAGTGACAGAACCTGTGAGCATTGTCACAGCTCACTGAGGCACCAATTAGTGAAGGTGCTTCACAACCTCTCTCTAGACAGAGCTTGACTGCTGACCAAAAAATAAAGGCCAAAGCTCTCTCCACCTTGAGTCACCAAGGCCCGTGAGTGACAAAGGGAAAAAGAAAATGACCTCTGGGAGATTAAGGATAAGGAAAGTGAGAGGAAGAGGAAGTTAAGGGGAGAGAGTTCAACTGGTTCCTTAGGCTTCATGGAAGCTGCAATCAGGACAGCCCCCAGGCCAAACGCTCAAGATGATGAGTTGAGGGCTGCCATATTGAACTATTTAGGGATCAAGAACTACAACATTGATGAACTCATCTCTCCTCCCTTAGAATAGTTAAATGAACTTGCAGACTTAGAGCCAAGAAGGAGAAGAAGGAGGCAGAGGATGCAGAATTGCTCCTCAAGATTAAAGAAGAAAGAAGGCAAAAGAGGTTGTACAAACATGCTACTACTCTCTCCCTAGTTCATGAAAGCCCTGAGAGAGAAGCTATGGCAACTAAACAACCTCAGATAGATAAGGAGGCTGACAGATAAAACATGATCAACCACCGGACTGCCACAGGCCTCTATCAGGCATCTGCACTTCTTCCCCTCTCATTTGAATACATTGAATTTAAGTACCTTAAGCAGCTGGAACAACAGTTCATAAATGAACAAAAAGCTGCTAAGAGAAAGATAAGGGAAGAAGCTAAAAAGTCAAGAGCCATCATCCAAAAGAGTTAAAAGAATTCTGGTAACAGACAAAGGGTGATGAGCTTCTTAAAGATGTATGGATTCTCCGGAAGGAGGCTTGGTCCAATGTCTCTATCCACTATGGATGAGCACATTAGAGTAATCAAGCAGAAGATTAAAAAGGAAGATCTTACGGACTTGCATTCTCTACCAAGCCAAGCTCCTCCTAAGGTAGTGGTTAAGGTTGAACCAACACAGACAACAGAACCTAGACCTTCAGCTGCATCTCAACCGACCTTATCTTGTATTCCACAGTAGGGTTCTACTCCTTCTCCTTCTGAACCTGTAAGGGAAAAGGACCCAACTGAGAGAGACACAATAGAACAACTTAGTACTCAAGACCAGCCTTCTCAGTTAAACACTCCAAAGAGGAAGAAAAGGATGGACCTGAAGAGAGTATATAAGAAAACAAAGGCATTCACTTCCAGACCTCAGGATGAGTCAGATCATCCTGAGGAAGTGCAACAAGAGGCTGCTCAACCAACTCCTACTCAAGCACGGCCTCTTGTAGCTAGATGACCCATCCCGTCTTGGACCTTTGCTACTAATCCAGATAGATGGTATATCATCAGAGATCAAGGTGGTTAAGATGTCTACTTCTGGTAAGACATGCTTCATCTACCTCTGCATGATCAACATGACATGAGAAGGTACTATGAGAGTCTGAAGGACCCTGACTAAATGATAAAGAAGGGAATAGTCTTGATCCTAATAGCATTGTCAACTAATAAACAACCTTCTCTGTTTTGGTAGCATCAGTCTAGTGGGAGTTTGTAAGGTTTAATATAAAGGCTGATGCAATCAAAGCAACCAAATGCTTCCAGCATGCATGCACTCAGTACCAAGTAGAAGTTGCTCTACAAGTTTTATACTTAGAACAAGAATTATTCTAAGTATAAAATCTTCTAAAGCTAAAGTTGCTCCGAAAGCTTTATACTCTGCACAAGAATTATTCCAAGTATAAAATCATTCGAAGCCAAAGAGCAAATCTTCCAAAGCCAAAGATGAAGTCTTCTGTAGATTCAAAGACAAAGTCTTTCGAAGACAAATGAAGTGAAGACTGATTTCTTTCAAAGACAGAGAAGAACATGCTTTTCTCGGATGTACTTTTACATAAAGCTGACCCACTTTCCGTTGCAACTCTGAAGACTCACCAACTTGCATGAGTTGGTGAAAAGGTCTATGCCTTTGCAACCATACATTGAGGTGTTGAGTCTGTAACTTTCAACTTTATATACTTTTATCCTTTTTGTAATATATTAGGATGTGAGCTATGACATGTCATAGTCAATAGTCAAAAGGCAATCTGCCTTTTGACTTCCTTTTGACTCTAAATTGATTTTGTTGTCTTTCAATGTTCCAATAGACTTTCCAAGTATAACCGATTGTAGGATGTAGTATAAAGTATCTCAGGGTCTTGTAGTTTATTTAACAACTTATGCATTATAACTCTTATAAAAGAACTTGAGATTAATATACAATATTCTTGAAAACCATATATATTGTTCTTGAGTTATGTCCTATTGTTACTTGTGTTCTTTGCATCTTGTTCTTAAATCAGGTTCTCTATTTTAGTTAAGTATTCTAACACTATCCTCATTATGAGACTGATTGTAATGACCATCCCTTAACCGGTCCTGTAGTAACAACCCTAAAGTTCAAAATAAAATTAAAAGAAAATTTTAAAATTTGAAACTCAATACAGACTTCATTGAATGGATGATGCGAGCCGCACCGCATGGTGGCTAGAATGAGGGTCGCATGCTCATTCCCATGCGGGTTGCAATGATATTGATAACGATCTCAGGTAGAATGACATGTGTCAGATGATAAGGAGTCATGGATTGACACATGGTTGATGGCTAAGGGTCGAGTTTTGGCACGTGACCATGTTACGGGCGATATTAGATGAGGATGTGGGCAACATCGGATAAGGATGTGGGCAACATCGGATGAGGATGTGGTCCACATCGGAAGGTGAAGATAAGGGTTGATCCAATGGTGACAAGGGTTAGCCACGCATCGTAACGGCCGCCAAGCTAGCCTATTAAAGGGCATTCGAGTAAACCCTTAAAACACCTAAATTAAAGCTCTCTCTCTCTCTCTCCCTCTCTCTCTCTCTCTCTCTTCTCTCTCTCTCTCTCTCTCTCTTTTTTTCTTTCTTTAAAAAGAACCTTCTTTCATATTAGACTTAATCTAAGTAACCCAAGGTTTGTTAGACAAGCTAGGGTTGAAAACAAGAAGTCAGGTGACATAAGATGAAATACTACTTACATCTCAACTACTTTATTGATCCTAAGTTGAAACTGACTCTAAACTAAAAGGTGAGTACATAAAATACTTTCAAAATAAATAAATGATTTGAATCCTTGAAAATAGAATTAATATGTTAAATATGTTTTAATGCACAAAGGTGCTACTGAAGGTCACATATAGACTAAAAGTACATGTATAATTTGGCTAAGTTATATACTAGGATAGGTGAAAGTTCTATACTGGGGTAGATAATAATGATTCGGATGATTTTCTTATTAGTCTTAATGATGAAGAGACAAGTATATATGAAGGGTGTGCATCATAGTTGAAATAGGCTACTAAATGTGTACTTACCATAAAATTATGATTAAATTGTTTACACATATTCATGCCTATCTATTTTCATGTGTATTAAATATATTCACCGGTTTTTATGCTAACCTATGATTTTCCAAAAGTTTTCAGGTAAGCATGCTTAGTGTACCCTAGAATAAATGCTGAAATGGACAATAGATCCTATGCACGAACTATATCCTATGGCTATATTTGAAAATATATAATAATTGCTTACAGTAGAAGATTTTGTTAAAACATCATTGTTAAATTTTTTGTTGCGTAAACATTAAATTTAATAAAAAATGAAAACTTGTGAACCAATCAGTCTCACTCTCAGGGTGACTTGAAACCAGGGTGTTACACATATTGTTAGATCTAGAGTGTATAGGTCTAGATCATTTTTGTATAGGCTTAGTACTTGAATCAAGTCATGTAATTAGTACTTGTAACAGTCAATATATATATATGTGCATTGAATCTATAGGTTAACCCCATATATATGTGTGTTGATTTGTGACTGTTGACAGGGAGAAACAATATACTTGG
>BJCO01713096.1:0-14040 GCA_018326465.1 Flaveria floridana | reverse complement strand
GGTCACCGTTTATGACCCTATGGTTGCTGAGGATTCACATAAACGGGATTACTTAAGAAATCTCGGGTTTCATATGCTTCAGCAGCAATCATAGTAAAGTTAGGCAATGTAAGGAAAGCTTGTATTTTGTAATCAGGTCAATGATGTAAAAGCTTTTATGGTGAAATGAGAATGTATATTTTATCAATTCCGCTGCGTTATTTTATGATTATATACTTTATGTATGTTTTATGTGCAATGAGGAACCAACCGTAAAGTGCCCGGGATCGGGGCCTTACAGTTACCAAAGCACCGTATCAATTAGCTCCGACCGAGATGAAGGAACTCGTGGCTCAACTGAAGGAGTTGACGGATAAAGGGTTCATTCGACCAAGTATCACTCCATGGGGTGCTTCGGTCTTATTTGTGAAGAAGAAAGACGGTAGTATGCGGATGTGCATCGAATATCGAGAGTTGAACAAGTTGACGGTAAAGAATTGGTATCCGTTACCGAGGATTGACGACTTGTTTGACCAGCTTCAAGGTACCAGTTGGTTCTTCTGGATAGATCTTCGATCTGGTTACATTCAGTTGAAGGTAAAGGACCGAGATATTCCGAAAACAGCTTTTCACACGCGTTATGGACATTACGAGTTCCTCATTATGTCTTTCTGTTTGACTAACACACCAGCTGCCTTTATGGATTTGATGAACCGAGTGTGTCAGCCAATGTTAGATAAATCAGTAACTGTGTTTATTGATGATATCCTGATTTATTCGAGAAGTGAGGAAGAGCATGCCGGCCATATAAGTGGGGTATTGGAGACACTTAGAAGAGAGAAGTTATATGCTAAATTTTCTAAGTTTGCTTTTTGGTTATGTGAAGTCAAATTTCTAGGCCACGTGGTGAATGCTGAAGGAATTAAGGTAGACCCAACAAAGGTTGAGGTAGTGATGCAATGGAAGTCTCCAAAGACACCATCCGAGATTCGCAGTTTCTTGGGTTTGGCGGGATATTACAGGAGATTTATCCAAGACTTTTCCAAGATAGCCTCACCTTTGACTAAGTTGACTCGCAAGGATGTGAAGTTTGTATGGGTTAAACACAAGAGGATGCTTTTGAGGAGTTGAAGATGAGATTGTTTCAAGCTCCTGTCTTGATACTACCGGAAGTGAGTGAGGACTTCGTGGTACATTCAGATGTTTCTTATTTGGGACTGGGTTGCGTGCTGATGGAATGTAGAAGGATAATAGCCTACACATCCTGACAGTTGAAAACCCATGAGGTCAACTACCCTACTCATGATTTCGAGCTAGCGGCTGTGGTATTCGCGTTGAAGGTTTGGAGGCACTACTTATACAGGACGAAGTGCACCATCTTCACGGACCAAAAGAGCTTAAAGTATTTCTTTGAGCAAAAGGATCTCAAAATGAGGCAAAGGAGATGGTTAGAGCTCATAAAAAATTATGACTGTAAGTTCCATTATCATCCGGGTAAGGCCAATGTTGTGGCCGATGCCCTTAGCTGAAAGGAGAGACCCGAGCCGATTCGGGTGAAGGCTTATCAGTTGGTTATGACCGCTGACATGATGACCCAGGTGAAAGGATTCCAAGATGATGCGTTGAAAGAAGATCAACTTAATGCTGAGCGAATGAATGGTCTAGTTGTAGAATTGGGCGAACACACATTTGGTGTTAGAACCCAAAATGGACGGATGTGGATTCCCTGATATGGAAATCTAAGGGGACAAATTATGGATGAGGCTCATAAGACACGATACTCAATTCATCCAGGCGCCTCCAAGATGTATCAAGATAAGAAGAAAGACTACTGGTGGCTGGGTATGAAACGTGATGTGGCGGAGTATGTGAGTAAGTGCCTTCCTTGTCTACAAGTGAATACGGAACATCAAAAATCATACGGGGAGATCCAACCGTTGGATATACCCGAGTGCAAGTGGGAGCACATCACCATGGACATCATAACGAAGCTACCACGTACGGCAAAGGGGTACGATACTATCTGGGTGATAGTTGATCGACTAAGAAAGAGTGCTCACTTCCAACCGATCCGTGAGACGTACTCATCCGAGAGGCTGGCGGATTTGTTCATCAAGGAGATTGTAGCTCGTCAAGGTGTGCCAGTGTCTATCACGTCAGATTGTGACACCCGATTCACACTGAAGTTTTTGAAAAATTTCATGATGCGATGGGGATGAGGCTACACATTAGCACGGCTTATCATCCTCAGACGGACGGTTAGTCTGAGAGGACGATCCAGACACTCAAGGATATGCTTCGGGCATGCATGATCGATTTTGGTGGAAGTTTGGATGATCACTTACGTTAACAGAATTCCCGTACAACAACAGCTACCATGCCAGCATTGGCATGCCACCATATGAGATGCTATATGGTAGAAGGTGTAGGATGCATGTATGTTAGGGAGACATTGGGCAGAAGGAGTTAGGAGGTGTCGAGGTGATCGAGGCTATGACGGAAAAGTTAGAAAGGATCAAAGCCTTTATGAAGGCGGTGAAGGATAGACAGAAGTCGTATGCTGATAAGAGGCGAAGACCGATTGAATTCAATGTGGGTGATAGAGTCATGTTGAAGGTCTCACCTTGGAAGGGGATCATCCGATTCAGGAAATGGGGTAAGCGAAGCCCGAGGTACATAGGACCTATCCGAATCATCGCACGAATAGGAGAGGTGGCCTATCGGTTAGAATTGCCAGATGAGTTAAGTGGAATTCATCCCACATTCCACGTATCTCATCTGAGGAAGTGCTTAGCTGATGAAGATATGATTGTACCACTGGAGGATATCGAGGTGGGTGAACGGCTCAATTACGTGGAGCAACCAGTGGCAATCATCGATTGGAAAGAGAAAAGATTGTGGAATAATGTGGTTCCACTTGTGCGTGTGCAGTGGAAACACTAAAAGGGTTCTGAGTCTACGTGGGAGACTTAAGAAGAAATGAGACTACATTACCCATATTTGTTCGAGGAGTGACAGGTTTCGGGGATGAAAACCTTTTAAGGGGGGTGGACTTGTAACACCCGAAAACTTGGTCAAAAGAAAAGGCAACAAAAGGTATATAGAAGGAAAAGAAAAGGAAATAAAGTGGAAGGGGGTAAAGTGTAAATAAGTACAAAAGTCAAATATTTTAATATTTATGGGTATGGCCGCCCATATTAGCACGCATCCCATCTCCTTTTGTCAAACCAAAAATAAGAAGAAACAAGAACTTGAAGTTCTCTCGGATAGAAGAAGAAGAAGAAACTGAATTGGCATTTGGTAAGTATTTTGATGAGTTTTTGGTTCGGTTTTATGGATTTTTGACCATGTAACCGGATTCTACATGTTCTTATATGTGTATATGTGTTCCGGTTATGTGTTTTGACATGTCTAGGTGTTAGAAATCCTTGAGGGTTCGGGTTTGAAGGAGAGGTGTTTGGAAAGCTGTAAAATGTGAGTTCTAGACCCCGTCTTGAACATGTTTTATATATTATTTGGGGCTAAAAATGTATATAAATGATTTTTACATAAGTTGTATGTATGCCCGTAAGTATTTATGTTCGTATGTTGATGTTTTATGGTTGTTCATGCTTGTTTGATGTTTAGGATGGTAGTGAGAATCTTAGAATATGTTAAGGTGATGTTTGGGACTGAAAAATCACTTAGAAACATATATGTAAGTGGTCATGCGCCCAAACAGGGCCCATGCGCCTAAGAAATTTGCCTTAGAAAACTTTAAGTGTGGTACTTCACCCAAATAGGGCTCATGCATCTGGGAAATTAACATAGAAAGTTTAAGTGTGGCTGATACGCCCAAACAGTACCCCATGCACCTAACTAATGTCTTAGAAATTCTAAGTGTAAGTCCATGCGCCTGAATAGTAGCTCATGCGCCTAAGTGTTAGGCTCAGACGTCTAAGTATAGCCCATGCGCCCAAATAGTGCCCATGCGCCCGAAGAGGCTCATGCGCCTAAGTGTTGAAATGCCTAAGTAGCCCATGCGGCCGCATAGTTGAAAAACGCCTAAAACAGGCCTCATGCGCCTACATAGTTCCCATGCGCCCAAACACTTAGAAATTTTTCTGGAATTTTGGAGAAAAACAGAATGATTAGGGTTTGACTCTAGTTTTAGTTTAGAGTTATAATTGTTTATATTATGTATGATTATGAGTTGTTCTTATGTTCCATATTATTTACTATGTGACTTTACATGGTGTGTTTATGATCATAAACATAAAGTATTTTCATTAATAAAAGTGAAAGATTAATGATTAAGAAAAGTGGAACATAAATGAAAGAATGAAAGTCTTGCAAACAAATGAATGGAGGTGCACGACCATATTGTCGTTAGGTCAACTGTGTGTGGTTTAGCAAACCCGAAGGACGCACAAAGGTCAATCATTGAGATTGACGGGACCCTTGCAGCATACCCTAGGTGACTGGGTCAATTTCGTGCATAATGTTCGTGGTTTATTTATAGACCACAGGCCCAACATCAGCTTTGTGCACAATGTTCGGGGTATTGCACATTGGTCCAGATGAAAGTGAAAGATAATGAAAAGAGTACGAAACGAATGAATGCGTATGATAATGAATGAAGTTATACCTTGTAGTATGTACCATGAATGCTCACATACGAAAGTAAAGAATGTATTTTATTGAAAAAGGGTATTTTGTATATATAAGCTATAAATTGTATTTTAACGCTTTTAAAACTGTAATTCACTCAGCAAAGCTGACTTTTATGCATTTTTAGTTCGCAGTTAACTGTTACTGAGGATGGCAAGGGAGTGAGGCTACTCAACAGGACAAGGCTGACATCCATTCATATTTTGATGATATTGTTGTTTTGTAATCCAACTAAACAATTTTTTTGTAACTGATGAACAACATTGTATTGCTTAACATTAGTAATTATAAACGAAATGAATTGCTTTTGCTAACTCAATTCCGTTGCTTAGTTTATGAATTATATAATGTTTTATGTAATAATTCGATTATTGTCCAACTGTAAGCGTTCCGGTAACGGGGCCTTACACCTACTTCTGTAGAAAAGACGAGGAAGGCCATCTCAACTTCAGCTAATCTTCTCCAAAAGAAGAAGATTGTTGAGATATTTGGACAATCGTCAGTAGATACTCAGCCGATGAAAAGAACAGTGAGTTGTTCTAAACAGTCATCCATAGATGACCTACGGAGGAAGCTGGTGTCTACTGAAAACCTAGTAGCCAAAGCAAAGAAACGTTTCGCTGAATTGTCAACAACCAAAAGCATAGGCAAGAAACCTGAGAAGGCTGTGCATCATCAACAAAATTCAGTTACTGAACCATCAAAACCATTTGACATTATGTTAGGAAATGGAAAAGTCTCTTTAGCAGCAAAATTTGAAAAAGAGCTGAAAGGGCATAAAAAACGGCAAAAACATAAGAAGAAAAAGGTTGACTCATGAAGTGATGAAGAAGATTAGTACTACAAGTGGTGTGATGTGACTAATCACAAAACTAAAGATTGCTACTTTTGCAGTTACTGTTCCATTTGCAATATGAACAACCATATGACTCAGATTGTTATTTCAATAAGCATTATGCAATCTGCAATAAAAACAATCATTCAACTCAAGAATGCTACTTCAATAAAAAGAACAAAACAAAAGTTCCTAAGAAGAAGCAATCTGAGACAAATGAATCAGATTCACAATCTGATGATAGCATCAAAGAGTCAAAACTAAATCAGCAACAACCAAAGAAAAAGGCTGGAAAGACAAATAACTCTATTGCTAATGATCAGCAATAATAAAAGGTTGATAAGACTAAGAAGCAACCATCTGCTTCTGAAGCACAACCAAAGAAGAACAAAAAACAGCAGTCTCAAAGCAAGACACCACACAAAAAGTTGAATTTGAAAGAAAAATCAAAAGATTCTGATGAGATTTCTTTGATCATTTTGATAAAGGTACTGAAGTATCAAAATCAAAATCAAAGGATGCTGAAACTTTCTTCAACAAAGGATCATCATCAAAAGAAATTGAGAAGAAAAACAAAGAGAATGTGCAAGAGGAAGTGACTAAGAAACAAGTTCAAAATGCCTAAAGTCAATCTCCAAAAGAATCATCCTCACCATCACAAACAAAACAAAATGAATCAATTAAGTCAATAGTCAAACCTGAATCATCAAGACTCATTCATGAAGGAGTGACAATTTTAGACACCAGTGGTCAGCCCAAGCTTATTAATTCTTGGGTTCCCCATTCTAATTGATTTCATTTTATATGCAGGAAAATACATGGAGGGCTGATAACAAGTGGTTTGTTGACAGTGGATGTTCCAGGCATGTGACATGAAACTGTTCTCTCCTTCATGACTTTAAACATAAAAATGCTTCTTATGTAGCATTTGGTGGGGATAAGAGGGATGTATAATTATAGGTGAAGGAATGGTAACTAATGGTGTGCTTAAGTTTGAGAGGGTATATTTTTGTGGAAACTTGCAATATAATTTACTCAGTGTCTCTCAAGTTTGTGATCAAAACTATACCATTTTATTTGATAACACTCATTGTTACATTCATAAACCTGCTTTGAAAATTCTAGATGATTCCGTTCTTCTTAAAGCACCAAGGAAAGGCAATACATATGCTTTGCACATGAACAACACCTCACTAACATCAAATGAAACATGCCAGATTTCTAACTCATCAGAAGATGAATCTCAACTATGGCATAGAAGGCTGGTTCATTCTAATATGTAGAAAATGAATAGGCTGGCAAAAAATGACTTAGTCATTCGCCTTCCTAAGAAAGAATATCAATGTCCTACTCATTGTTCTTCATGTTGTAATGGAAAACAACACAAGGTGTTTCATAAGTCCAAAACAATTAACACAAATACTACACCACTCAAATTGCTTCACATGGATCTTTTTGGTCCAACCAATATGATGAGCATTGGTAAAAGGCAATATTGTTTGGTTATTGTTCATGATTTTACTAGATTCACATGGGTCTTCTTCTTAAAACATATGTGTGAAACATCAGAAACACTAATGGAGTTCATCACTAAAATTGAAAACCAACTTGATTTAAACGTCAAAATTTTCAAAAGTGATAATGGATCTGAATTTGTTAGTTGTGTTCTAGTTACCTTTTGTAGGAATAAAGGCATAGCAAGACAATTTAGTGCACCAAGAACTCCATAAAAAATGGAGTCGCTGAGAAAAGCAATAGAACTCTCATTGAAGCAGCTAGAACAATGCTAGCTGATTCACATCTGCCCATTACCTTTCTGGCTGAAGTAGTGAATACAGCTTGCACTATTCAAAGCGGAACATTAATTGTTAAAGATCATAACAAAACACCTTATGAGCTTTTATTTAAAAGAAAATCTTTTATAGGCTATCTTAGAGCTTTTGGGTGTCATGTGTCTGTGTTAAACACCAAGGAACAATTAGGAAAGTTTTTAGAGAAATCCTATGATGGTTTCTTTATTGGTTATTCATCAACATCCCAATCATAAAGGGTTTAATACTCCATAACAAAACAATATGGAAGAAACCCCTAATTATATTTGATGAAACCGCATTTACAAAATCTATAATAGGTTCCTAATGATTGTTTAACATAGATGCTTTCACAAATTCATTTAACTCTGGTTATTTGAATATTGCAGGTTCTACGGATACATGTTGTCCTTATATACCACCAATAACGAGTGAAGTGCTAGTAACTGCGGATCCACCAAGACCTTATTCACACACTGCAAGTGATGCAGATCCTGATCCTTCACCACAATCAAGTAATGGACAGATCAACAGAAATCCAACTTCGACCTCCAAACAAGTGAATGAAGTATCAGCAACTGCTAACTCTACCTCCGCAGATGTTGATACTGCATCCGGAGAAGTTCCTTCATCCGTAGATACTCCATCTACATCCAGAGATGCTACCATTCTTTCAACTGAAGTTCTAAATCCATTAGTACAATGTCCATATCCATTAACAACATCAGCAGAACAAGAACCTACATCCGGAGATGTTCCTGTAACACCTACGAATGTTCAATCTACTGTTGTTAAAGCACAAAATCAAGAAGATGGATACCATTCAACATCAGAACACCATGATGAAGAATTTGACTACTTTGTTAACTCTCCATCATAGCTGAATCAATCTCCATCACCACACATAACCAACTTGGAAGCGTGCATTCTAGTTGAAACAATACCTACAACCAGAATTCATAAGGATCACCTAATTGAAGACATAATTGGTGATCTTCATGAAAGAACCACAAGGAATGAAGGGGGAGTAGCCAACATCTGTCTCTTTTCTTGTTTTCTATCTCAAGTGGTTCCACCTAATATTACAGCTGCACTTAAAGACAATAGCTAGATTGAAGCCATGCAAGAGGGGCTTTAACTATACATAAAGCAAAAAGTCTGGAATCTAGTTGAGCTGGCTAATAGTCAATATCTAATTGGTACCAGATGGCTTTTCAAAAACAGGCTACATGACAGAGGAATCATTGTAAGAAAAAAAGCAAGACTGATAGCCCAAGGCTTCACTAAAAAAGAAGGAATATACTATGATGATGTCTTTTCCCTAGTTGTAAGGATTGAAGCAATCAGAGTCTTACTAGCCTAAGCTTCATACATGAAATTTACAGTTTTCCAAATGGATGTAAAATGTGCTTTCTTATATGGTAAAATTGATGAACAGGTCTATGATGCTCAACCTCCAGGCTTTGAAGATCCAGATTACCATCACCGGGTATACAAGCTTGACAAAGCTTTGTATGGACTTCATCAGGCTCCAAAGAAGTGGTATGAGATATTATCATCCTTCCTGCTTAAGCATGGATACGAGAGAGGAATAATAGATCGGACTCTCTTCCTCAAGCATGAACATCAAGATCTCTTAGTGGTTCAAATATATATGGATGATATTATATTTTGATCACCAAACAGGAAATTGTGTCAAGAGTTTGAAGCATTGATGAAATCCGAGTTTCAGATGAGCTCTATGGGTGAATTAACCTTCTTCCTTGGATTACAAATTCATCAGAAACTAGATGGCATATTCATCAACCAAGAAAAGTATATTCAATAAATATTGAAGAAATACTCTCTTGCTGATACATCTTCATGCAAAACACTATCATCAACCAAAGATAAGATAGTACATGATCCTAAAGGGCAGTCTGTAGATTAAAGATTATATAGATCAATGATAGGATCATTAATGTACTTAACTGCCAGTAGACCTGACATTATGTTTGTTGTTTGTGTTTGTACAAGGTACCAATCTAATCCAAACGAATCACATATGAATGATGTGTAGAGGATATTCATATATCTTAAAGGAAAGAAAACATTTGGACTTTGGTATCCCAAAGAAGGAGAATTCAACCTCTACTCCTATTCAGACAGTGATTTTGGAGGGTGCAATAATAATAGAAAATCCACAAACAGGTGGATGTCAATTTATAGGACCAACATTTGTATTTTGATAGGGACGAAACAAACAAATGTTTCAGTATCCACAACTGAAGCTGAGTACATTGCTGCTTCAGCTGGTTGCTCTCAAGTTTTATGGTTGCAAAACCAATTACTTTACTATGGGTACAATTTTCTTCACACACCAATTCATATAGATAACTCAGTTGCAATGTTTATCACTGTTAATCTAGTGTAACATAGCAAATCAAAACACATAGAAATCAGATACCATTTTCTGAGAGATTGCTCAAAAAAAGGTTTGATCAAGTTGATAAAAGTAAATACAAAGGATCAGCTTGTTGATCTATTTACTAAAGCCTTTGATTCAGTAAGATTTGATTTCTTAATTGAGTGTTTATGCATGATGAACCTTGATTAATCAACATAACAAAGAAAAACATGATCTGTCCTTCAAATTATATTTCTAAGAAAATTACAAAAACATGCATAAAATCTATAAAAAATACAAAAATATTGTCTTGTTAAGTTGTTTTCTATTTATAGCATTCATATTATGGGAAATGATAATACACCATTCCTTAGTTTACTTTCCTGTATTAAGCTTACAGTAAAGACTGATCAAAAGTGAATAGATATGTGAGTAGGTTCAACCTAAGTAGAACATAAACAAGTGCATGCTTAACATAATGTCTAGATGTCAGATTGTGGGAAATTCCATTTTAGGGATCAGACAAGTGACTCTTATCCCGATGTGATCAAATTACTCACCTAAACGCACTATGATCTGACTTCTTATAATTTCTATCTTCGCAACTCATATTCCCTCTATTTTGTGTAAGCAACGACCTAGGTTTATGACCACCTTTGTTTATGAATATAAATATCTGATGTTATGATTTTGATCATTATCATCCCTCTATTTTGTGTAAACAAAGACATGGATTCAAGGAACCTCTATTTTATGGAAGTAAAGGCCTGGTGACCTGATAATGATCATATCAAAGCTCTAAAAGAATCCAATGTGATCACCTGTATATTATAATTCAAGAGCTTACATATCAAAAAACATTAATAAAATTTCACAAAAATCTTAAGATGGAACTTATACTTAAAAGGCACATAGTTTTTAAGTGTGAAAAAGTGATAACATGACTCATAAACGGAGGACAAACTCTAATGTGAATTGAAGTGGAGTCCATGTTTGTTAATCTTTTAACAATACCAAAACATGATAAGCAGCATGCCTTGTTGAACATATACTCGTGTTTGAATTCATGTGGACAATAATACTTGCAATCAACACTAGATCTATGATTACCATTTAAATTAGCAAATGCATAAGGGAGGTTCTAAGTGTTATAGTATGATCCCAAGATATGTTTCTTATGTTGCAAATAAGTTTCATTTTTGCTTATATTCAAAATACAAAAGTATTTTTTATCTTTGTTGGATAGAAAAGTCTTGATCATGCTATTCTCTAATTTAATTTATGCTAAAATCCATCATTAAGTAAAAATTAGGGGGAGTAGTAATAAATTAGCCCGAAAGAATGAGTTTATCAAACAAAGTGTAGAAAATTGGAACTTCAGCAACTATTTTGGCTATTGGATATTTGTCATGTGAAAATTTCTGCAAAATTGCCTTGGATCAAAGTTTACAAGGTCCAACAGCAATAAATGATTTAATAATATAATAGATTCATACAACAAAAAGGATAAATTGTTATCCTTCAGCAGAAGTTACAGTTTAATATTGCTTTTCAGCAGATGCTAAAGTGTAAAATTTAACAAAGTTAAAATTTGTCCCTCTGTAGAATGGTCAAGTACGGATGAGTACATATTTTAACAAGTATGATTGATATCCATAAGATTGGTAGACTATGGATAAGTATATTATACTTTTGAAGATTGTATAGAAGACAAATTAAAATTTGTCTTTCGTATAAGATCTGCGGAGAAATTAACTTCCTATGGAAGACTAAACCTCTTCGGAGGAACAAAATACTCCGGAAGGGTAATTAGGGTTTTTAGGGAGTACATCACTAAATGATATTTAAATAATATTTTGAGGATATAAATGATCTTGACCGTTGTCATTTTTATTCACTTTTTTAGAATCACTTGTCAGACCTAATCCATAAAAGCCCTCAAACCATTCGATCTTCAAACACTCAAAATACCTTCTTGTAACAAGAAATAAAAATCAAACCTTGATTGCATTACAACTTACGAACATTATCATCGTGGTAAATCATTCTTTATGACGTCAAATCACTAACTGATTCTGAAATTTCATCAAAACTCTTCAACTTCTTAAAATTTCAAAATTTCGATTTCATGTTTCAATCTTCAAATCATTGTTGTCTGATATTCTTGTGTATTGCAGATGGCTAATCAATTTGCAAAAGAGCATAATGTATGTACATTTCTAAATTATAATGATCCTGTCACTAAAGGATGCACATAAATTATTTGATATCTGCGAAGATCGAGGTTATTTTACGCACTAACTGCTGACGCAGTAATCTATCAAACTCATGTGATAGATTTTTGGAACACCACAAGGGTAGCAGAGGAGAATGAGAAACGAGTGATATATGCCTCTATCAGACATGAAGTACTGATAATAGATGAACAGACAATCTAAAGGTTATTGGAGTTTGGAGAACAAGAAGCAGATCACCTTGATGTATTCGATCATGAGTACATTCAGAGAGTATTTGACCTGATGGGATACGATGGTGACTATCGAAATGGTGAGATCAAGAAAGGGAGATTATGCAAGCCATATATATTCCTTGTCGTACTTATTTAAAATATATGTCAAACCATAATTCTAGATGGGATCGATTCTCAAGGCATATATCTTCAGGGATCATTGGAGTTTTTAAAGAAAGAACTTATAACTACTCAAAGTACATTCTTGGGTGTCTATGTGATCAGATTGAAGTGCAGAAAGAAGAGAAGATGTACATGTTCCCAAGATCCCTTCAACTCATCATCAATGATCCATGCCACACATAGAAAGGGGAGGTGATGTGTTTGTTCAAGCACATTTGGAACATCTGTGCTGAACAAGATAAGTGGAAGGTATGAAAGAGCTGAACTGGAGATGTTTGCTCATGTTGTGAATGAGAATGCTAATATACCACAAGAGTTGCTCTTTATAGAACAACAAGAACAAAAAGAACAAGGTGAAGCATCCCCTGCATCAGCTGATCAAGCTATACAGACTCCACCTCGATCTCCCATGATCAAACAACCGCCATCACCCCTACATCATGAGATAATACTATCACCAACACAACCACCATCACCACAAAGTGAACAAACTCAACCCATCTCACTCAATCAATCACCAACCTCCGTAAACACTGCTGGAACAGAACCAGTTTCACCAGCTAGTGAACACACTCAACCAATTTCAGTCCCATCACCTAAAACATCTCAAGGCTCTGCAACCACATAACCAATTTCACCTTTTTAGCCTTCTCCACAACAAGAGAAACCTCAAATCATAATTTCCCCAGTTGTTGAATCCAATTCAATATCTGACAGCACTACTCCTACTGAAGTTAACAATTTTGAAGAAGATCTTGATGATGTGCATGTTGGGGAAATTAAAGAAATGTGCTTGGAATTTGAAAAAGATCAAAATCAGGAGGTTGAACAAGTGATTGAGACTGGTGAAGAGTTTGTGGATATTATAGCTTACCATGAAGATGATCTAAATGTTGATGAGATTGATGTGAGTAAAAGCTTTCTTGTGGCTAAATACAACAATCTGATCATCAAGTCAAACAAAAGATTAGAGAGACTGAGAGCCGAAGGGAGTTCTGAAAGAAAAGGATGCACTTCTTGTTAGGACCGTGTATGTACGGAGTACTAACTGATTCTTCGTTATACCGGATCAAATAGTGCGGAATCCTATTTGATTGGTGATCCAATCAGGGAGAACGTAATCAAGATCAATCCTAACTATTAGAAAACGTTAAAAACAGATTAGGAATGATCTGGGATGTTCTATGAACTTGGAATGGACGAACAGGACGCTCTGGGTCGATTAGGGTTTCAAGTATTCGAAGTGTTCTGTTTTTCCACGAATTAAGTGGTATTTATAGGTTACAGCTCTCACTCGTACGACTGAGCCTTGCGACTGGCTCAGTCGTGCGACTAAGTCATACGATTGGTTCATTCGGACGAGTGAGTCACTCTTATGACTCAACCGTATGATTGACTCAATCACCTAGTTCAGCCGTGCGATTGGACCATTCGCATGGTCCAGTCGTGCGACTGAATCAGGATACTTAGTTAAACACATTCTTGAACCTTTAATGATTCAGATATAACATGGTCATATATGCGTGTAACAATAATTAACGTAAATAGATATAACTTGTAAACAACCAATACACATAAAGGAAGAGATTCTCATTATAATAATCAAACGTTACATATGTGTTACAAGAAGAAGTTCTATAACAGTTAAGCTCACTAGACTAGAACTGGGGACATGTGTACCAACAAATTCCCCCTTGGACCTAGTTCTATCTAGACCTTGACTTCTTTCTTGAACTCTTCAAATCTC
>BJCO01713095.1:0-10808 GCA_018326465.1 Flaveria floridana | reverse complement strand
GTAACAAGCAGTAATAAACACAGGAAGTAAATTTTCAAGGTACTTTTATATATTGCTTCTCAACTCAAAGGATTACAAGACTCTTACAAGCTCAAGCCCTATTCCTAATGAGTTACAATGAGAATACATATATAATACTACCTACAGCCGGATATACTTTGATACCAGCTGGAAACCTCTAACCAAATGCCTAGACTAAAAGACTATAGGTTAAGGTGTCTCAGACATTTTATCTGAGATTTGGTAGTCAGGACATGTCCCTGACTTACCTTTTGTCACCAACTAAAGTTGGTAACATGTACTATCATAAAAAGATGAACAGTGGAATAAAGTATGGTCAACAACATGGCTCTTTAGGAAGAAGCCATGTTGTATCAGAAGTCTGCAACGGAATGGCAGAGACCATACTTATGTCCACTGGTCATAGCAGTGTCTTCCGAAGGTTAAATTGCTTCGGAAGAATAACTTCTTCCGAAGGCACTTATACTTCGGAAGACTGCTTCTTCCAAAAAGTAGAATTTATCTTCAGATGTTGATCTTTAACTTGTCTTCAGCTGTTGTCTTCAGACTTTGTCTTCAGCTGATGTCTTCAGCTGATGTCTTCAGCTGATGTCTTCAGCTGATGTCTTCAGCTGTTGTCTTCAGCTGTTGTCTTCAGCTGTTGTCTTTAGCTGTTGTCTTCAGACTTTGTTTTTGGAAGAACTCTTCAGACTTCGGAAGTTCTCATACTTGGCTTCGGAAGCCTTTGAATGTAGCACCAAAATTGACTATGTGAAGTGGTTTTGGTTGCACCAGCCTTATAATGACCCAACACTACAACTACATTCTATCAAAATAATATAACTAAACATTATATCTTATCATTGTAATAACTTTCAACATTATTATTCTATCAAAACAAAACAATTAAGCATTATACATTATAATTCTTTAACATTATATCTTAAACTAGAACATTATCATCAACCAAAACAATTCAATTAAACTTTATATATTAACCTATAACATTATCATTCAACCAAAACAATCCAATCATACTTTATATCATATAAATCTAACAACCTACAACTACATTCTACCCAAATAATATAATTAAACGTTTATCTTGTAAATCTAACAACCAACAACATCATCAAATGAAAATGTTAACTACTTTAGAAAAAATATATATACTAACCTTCAAAGTTTAACAATGATTGTGGTGGAATCCTAACACGTCGTGGTTGGTGGCTGATTTGGCAGAGACGGCGGTAGTGGCTGATTTCACGATGGTGGTCGACACCCGGATGAAGGCGGTGGTGGGTGACGGGATGAAGGTCGTGGTGGGTGACGGGATGAAGCCGGTGGTGCGATTTGGAGGTGGGTGGGTGATGGGAGAGGTTGTGGTGGCTTGGAATGGTGGTGGAGAGGTTCAATTTTAGGTTTTTAGGTGAAGAAGACGAGTGTGGATAGCCTAGGGCAGAATACGATCTGTGGTTAATATCTCTCTGGATCCTATCGCGACGACATGTCGTCACGATAGGGCAATTTTTTTTTGGCCAACTAGGCAGGGAACATGCGCGGGATATGGCGACGACATGTCGCCGCCATAGGGTATATTATTATGTTCTTACTATATATTATTATTATTATTATTATTATTATTATTATTATTATTATTATTATTATTATAGTAGTAGTAGTAGTAGTAGTAGTAGTAGTAGTAGTAGTAGTAGTAGTAGTAGTAGTGGTAGTACTATTATTATTAGTGTTATTATTAATATTATTATATTATTATTATTCTATTATTATTATTAATTATTGATATTATATTACTATTATTATCATTATCATTATTATTATTATTATTATTATTATTATTATTTATTATTAGTATTACTGCTATTTATATTATTATTATTATAAGTATTATATTAAAAATAATAATATTAATAATCCAATCTATGATGTGAAGCCTTTGTTATAACCATCTCCGACTCTAAGACTGTTCCATTGTTTGAGGAGCCATGGACTAAGGTCCTTAACCAAGAATCGCATCTTCATCGCATATAAATTGCACAACACAGTGAGCAGAAATCAGCCTTTGTGTTTGAGATTTCACTCCTGATAATCGTTCCTCTCGCTCCAACTACAATGGAGCTCGCAATAACAATGGGCGAAATCAACAGCTGATTATCCGCATCGCTCTTCCAATCCCTTATTCCCAAGTCACCTTAACTAGTTTTCCGCACCTATTTGTAATGGACCATCTGTCTCTAGCTACAAATAAAGACTCTCAAGAATGATGAGACTGCCTTAGAGGTCTGAATCCTTTGGATAGTGGTCAGGATGGCAATTTTAATTCGAACAAAGCTAACTTTTGACGTATGTAATCAACCCTAATCGTCGTAAGAGCACCTTAGAGTTTGTTTTGATACTCATTAATGATAATTGAACATAAGCAAACTTAATTTACCTTAACGTGTATAATTCAACAATGATCTTTATAACTAGATCATAGGTAAATTTAACATATGTAATCACCCTAACCATCATCGGACATATTTAACATTGTTTGACTCTCACTAATAATAATTAAGTATAAACAAACTTAACTTACTGCTAATAAGAATAATTTCTTGTAAATTATCATCATAGTGTATAATTGAATACAAATGATCATAATTGGATCATAACTAACATATGGCGAATGTAATTGACACTAATCATCGTAACCAAACATATTTAACATTGTTGATATTCATTACTTATAATTAAGCATAAAGGAACTTAAGGTAGAGTTAATAAATATAATATTCTCATAAAGTACTATCAACGTGTATAATTTAACATCGATAATCATAATTGGAGTTAACCTTTAATGTATGTAATCAAAATTAACGATCATACGGAACATATTTGATCCTAACTAACACAAATTATTTATATTTATAATTAATAAATCTAATATTTGTTGATATTATTATTATGACTTATAATTATAATAATAGTATAATAATAACAATAATACTTTTAATAATAGCAATGACATGTATATAAATTATTGTTAATAATGATATAAATAATTATAATTATTATTTTTATTAATATTAAATTCTTAATAAAATTAACACCTTATTAGAGGAAAAAATTAATTTTGATTTATTTTAATCATAAAAAATTATTTAACACCTATGGTGATGACATGTCGTCACCATAGATGTTTCATAAAAGGCGGACATATTTCCCTTCAAGTTATTTAGATGAAAAAAAATTGGTTTTTACTAATGGCGACAACATAAATCGAAATTAAATTAAAATGACCTATGGCGACAATATTTGGCGACGACATTTATGTCGTCGCGATAGGTTACACCTATGGCGACCACATGTCGTCGCCATAGGTCTGTAGTAGCCAAAAACTAAGCAGACCCTATGGCGACGACATGTCGTCGTGATAAGTGACCTATAGCGACATCATATTGTCGTCGCCATATGTTTTGTCACCATAGACTCTTTTTCTTATAATGTATTTTGAAATTTATATCTTTTATTATATATATTAGTTTTAGTAAACTCGTGTATTATACGGGTTGAATAAAAAATACTAAATAAAATAAAATTTTATTAATCATGAAACTATATTATAAGATGTAATATGATTGAAATTTTCCTTATTATAAATAGATTGAAAATTTTATATAAAAATGCTTTAAAAATATCAGTTTTAAAAAATTTTGTATTATAACTCCCAATTTTAATGATTTTTATATAAAATTTTAATTATTCAAAACACTATTTTTAAAATTTTACTTTTTGAACAATTATTAAAATAATTTATATCTTTAAAAAATTTTGATATCTTAGAAAAATTTCTTATTTTACAAAAGTTTTTGTTTAGAAATAAACTTAATAAAAAGATCTTTTTTTTAATTTATTAAAAAACTATTTTAATTTAAAAAATTATTAAATAATATTGTTAGTAACTAATATGATTTTTTAATAAGAGAGTGAAAAGGGAAATTTTGATGAAAAGAAATGTGGGCCGCCACATGTCGCTATTAGTTACCATTTTATTAGTGTACTAACTTTAGTAAATCCGTGTATTCCAAGTGTTGTATAAATAAAATATTGATTTAATAAAATTTATTAATTAGAAAATGATATTCTAAGATATGATATCACTGAACTTTACGTATAAGTAAGGAATATAATAATAAAACAATGATATCAACTTTTTAATTTTGTTTTAAAAAAACATTTTGTTATAAAACAAACTATATAAAAGTTTTATTTTTAAATTTTTTTATTATAACTCCCAAATTTGATTATTTTTGGTTTTTTTAAAAAATTGTTTTTAAAAATTACTAATTTTAAAATATTTTGTATTTTTAAAAAAGTTTTATGCTTTAGAAAAATTTGTTATTTTATAAAAATTTGTTTATCTAAAAACAATATGAATAAAAAAGTGTTATTTCAAGGGTAATTAACCCTATAGATGGAGTTTCTATCAGCACAACCATTATAAATCCAGCTGATATATCTGAGGTGCCTACAAATTCCAGCTCAAAGGCACAAAACTCAAATGAAAGAGCTTTAAATGTAGGAGTAAATGGTAGGGGTGATAGTGATCAAGAATTTCTTGATACTAACAACCACTCCATAGAAGATAACATTAATGATGTCACACACTCATTGGATCAAGCTTCTCTTGATAAGGGTGTTGATGTGGTGGAAAACACTTCATTACCAGACCTAAACTTCAAAAACTTAGATCTGTCAAATCAACTTGTCATGATCGCTCAACTTAGGATCCACAAGTCATACATGACCACAAATATCATTAGAGATGTTGACAAATGGGTGAGAACAAGACGACAAACCCATTACAAAAATGTTTGTCTATACTCTTGTTTCTTGTCCTAGATAGATCCAAAGAAAGTTGACAAGTCTTTGAAGGATGGAAGTTGGGTTGAAGCAGTGCAAGAGGAGCTGTTTTGATTCAAAAGACAAAAGGTTTAGAACTTATGTCCTCTTTCTCAAGGGAAGACTACCATAGGAACCAAGTGGGTTTTTAAAAACAAGAAGAATGATAGAGGACTTGTCATCAAGAACAAGGCCAGACTAGTTGTTCAAGTATACATATAAGAAGAGGGAATTAACTAAATAAATGTTTTTGCTCCTGTGACAAGACTTGAAGTTGTTAGGAGATTCCTAGCGTTTGCTGCATCTAAGGATTTCAAGGTCTACCAAGTTGATGTCAAGTGTGCTTTCTTATATGAGGTGATTGACGAAGAGGTGTATGTCAAATAACCACCTGGATTTACAGACCAATATCATCTTGGTTATGTCTGCAAGCTTGATAAAGCTCTCTATGGGTTGTACCAAGCTCCAAGGAAGTGGTATGAGAAACTATCTCAGTATCTCTGTCAGCATGGCTACAAAAAGGGTATTATAGATGAGACTCTCTACATCAAAGGAACAGGGAATGACTTAATGCTAGTTCAAGTGTATGTAGATGACATTATCTTCAGGTCAACTAATCCAAAGCTCTATAAAGACTTTGAGAGGCTGATGAAGAATAGATTTGAAATGAGTGCCATGGGGCAACTCAATTTCTTTCTAGGAATTCAAGTGAAGCAGGTTGACAATGACATATTTTGTAAGTCAGTCAAAGTATGTACAAGACATACTTATAAGATTCAACATGACTGAATGTAAGGTTACAAAGACACCCATTTCTAGAAACCACTCCCTTGGACCTGATCTTAAGGGGTAGTGTGTAGATAAACACCTTTACAGGGCTATAATTAGGTATCTTCTGTACCTCATAGCAAGTAGCCATGATATCATGTTTGCTACATGCATTTGTGCAAGATATTAATCCAACCCCAAGATGTCACACCTGGTTTCTGTCAAGAGGATTCTTAGATTTCTTAAAGGTGCTCCTAAACTAGGCCTTTGGTATCCAATGAATTCTGACTTCAATATGTATGCCTATACAGATAGTGACTATGGTAGTTAAATCTACATCTAGGGAATGTCAATTTCTTGGTGGAATGATAGTCTCATGGCAATGCAAGAAACAATCCTGTGTGTCTGCATCAACTTCTAAAGCTGAATACATTGTTGCTGTTAGCTGTTGTGCTCAAGTGCTTTGGATTCAGGATCAAATGCTGGACTATGGATTCAACTTCAAGGAAACTCTAATGAACATAGACAACAACAGTGCTATCTCTATTACAGAGAATCCTATGCAGCACTCAAGGACTAAACATATCAATATCAGATATCATCTAATTAGAGATAGTTTTGAAAAATGATTGATAAAACTAGTCAAAGTTAACACAAATGAACAATATGTTGATCTGTTCATAAAGACTTTTGATGAACAGAGATTTAAATATCTTGGATAAGTCATTGGGATGATTAACTTTGATTAGATTTTCTTAAAACTTAATTCAAGACTATTTCTAAAACACGTGTGTCCTAAGTTGTCTAAACTATCCTACATAAGCTCAGTTTACTTTGGAAGACATATGTTTCAAATGATATTCCTTAGAATTCTAGAAATTTTAAACATATTTTCTTTCGGATGAAATTAATAGTGTCTTCAAAAGAATATTAAGTCTTCAAATAAGATAACTACTTATAAGAAAATTACCATCAGAATAAATTTTGATATATCTTCTGAAGCAAAAATATGCTCATAAGTGCTTACATATATTTGAAGGATAATTTTATTCCAAAAACAATTAAGTCTCAAAAGATTTATTCCCTTAAGAATAAAACTTCAAAGTCTTAAATCTCTTCTGAAACCAAATATGTCTCAGTAGAGAAAATACTCTAAGTATTTTTCTTTCGAATCAAATTTCCATAAAGCTAAGGATTATCTTCCGAAGTCAAAACTTGCTTAAATACCTTCGGAAGATTTTTGACTTCCAAGAAAACTACTTTTTTGGGCATCTTTTTCAGATGTGGGACCGACATTCGGATTTCAAAGTTTACCCTTTTGCATTAACTTTGTCTTAAATCCATTTCATATATATGCACTCAACGGTTCCCCTCTTTCACTATCTTTTTTCATCTGCAAATTCTCTAACCTAAATTAACCCATAAACCGACATTGTTCTTACCTTTCGTCACAACAAAGCTACCTCAAATGGCCAACCTTGACCGTAGAAACCAACCTGATTTCTCCATGCACCTTCACAGGTAACATAATCAAGTTTCTTTGTTGAACTCTGAGAAAGATCCAAGTTTCTCAGAGGTTTGCCGCTTTCTCACTCTATTAAACTACTTCACCTCCCTCACCATAGATCCACCACTCTATGAGAATCAGCTATTGGAATTCTAAAGGACCTACTAAGAGGTCACCATGGATGGGGAGAAGGCACTGTCTGCCATAGTGTAGGGGAAGACAATCTTCATCACTCCAGCCTCCATAAACACTCATCTCCAGCTGGATGATATAGAAGCTGATTTGTCTTTACCCAAATCTGCTGTCAACTAGTCCTTTGGATAGATAGGCTATTAAGGTGACTTTTTAGTTAGAACCTTCAGGAAAGGGAAGGTCACCTCTTAATGAAAGTACCTCCTCCATTTAGTCAATCACAGCTTATCTAACAAGCATGGAGGATGGGAAAAGATTTCTGAAGACCTTTCCTTTATAGTCCATGGGATGGTTTATGGGGTCAAGTTTAGATATTCACAATTTATATGTACTAATTTACTTGCAAACTTGGACTCCTTGAAATATTACATGTTCCCTAGATATGTCCAGCACATTCTCAACTATGAATTGGGTTTACAGTTGAGGGGAACATGTAATGTTCCAAAATTAGGACAGATATAGCTCGACATCTTTAAAACTATGAGAAAGCCTATGTGTGCTTCACAGGGGTAGAAACATCCCTTGTCCCAAAAATGTTAAAGGTCATTGCTCAGGGTGATAATGTAGCAGCACCAGCTAGTATTGAACCAACACCCTCTACTTCATAACAGCCCACACATTCATAAATAACCATCACCTACCAAAGAAAATTCAAACGAACCCCTGCATAAGCTACTCAGCTTGTGCAAGCCCCCATATAACCACCTATGTAGGAGGATGTGGACACTGGAGCTCCCACTTCCGCTGAGGAGCAAACCACTCCCATCTCACTAATGATCACTGTTGAGGTTTCTCATGCTCAAACTGATGAGCTCACAAACCCAACAGCCTTAAGCCTTTACTTAGAGTCTGAAAACTCTAGTGAATAACCTTTAGGGGACAGTTACCATCCCCAGCCTCTTGATCTAAAACAACCCATTTCTAACCTAGAATTCTATGATTATAAAGACATGGGCTTTAGTGAGTACCATAATCTCTCTTCTCCACCCCTGCTCTAGGAGAGATGAGTACTCCTATACCATAATCTCTCTTCTCCACCCCTGCTCTAGGAGAGATGAGTACTCCTACTTCTCCCATGTCTAGCCAACATTATCCACCTACTACTAAAGTAGATCTCTCTGAACAAGTTTAGAAGGTCCATATGAAAGAGGCTCTCACTTCAGCAAGTGATTTTATCATTAAGACCTCAACCATGGCAACCCAACCCCTTGACACTTCACCTGAAGCTATCATGGTTCAGGGGAAATCCAGCAGCCAAGAACAAAGTACTGGTGATGAGGAAGAAGACTTAGGTCCTATTCTCTCATCCCCTAATGATTCTTCTGGTGAAGATGTGGGGAACATGAGACTAACTATGCATAAACTAACAAAAACCTGCACCTATTTAGTCTCCAAGGTTAGTCACTTGAAATCTCAAGTGACTACCTTGCAAAGAAGGATCCATGATCAGCAACTTGAGATTTCTGATCTCAAGAAAAAACTAGCCGAGAGACCTTTAAGAAGGACTTAACCAGGAATACAAGAACCTATGGATGTGATAGACTTAACCCCCAGCTCACCTATGCAAGAGGGTGATGCTAATAAAAAAGGGAGAAAGTCCAAGCAATCATAGAACCTGAGAGTTCTTCACAGAGTATAGACATTGAGGACTCATCATCCTCACTTGCAATTGTCCATACTCAGCAACATCCTGAAGTTCACATTGATGTGGATTCACTCATAAAGAGTTTGTTTGAGGAGGGTATTCCAAGAGCTATGCCTACCCCATCTCATCACTTTGAGAATCCAATTATGGAATGGAGGTATGACACTGATAGAAGAGCTCTGGTAATATATAGATCTTAGGGGCAACAAGAAATCTTCAACTTCTCCAACCTGAGATTCTATGAGCACACCTATCTGATTGACCTTCTACTTGCTAATAGCTTCAAAGGGGCCGCCTTGACTGAGGCACCAGCTGGTGAAGGTGCTTCACAGCCTCTCTCTGGCCAGAGCTTGACTACTAAATCAAGCAATGAAGGCCAAAGCTTTCTCTACCCTGAGTCATCAAGGCCTGTGAGTGACAAAAGGAAAAGGAAACTGGCTGCTGAGGAGATAGAGGAGGAGAAGAGAGAGAGAGGAAGAGGAAGCTAAGAGGAGAGAGTTTAAGTGGGTCCCCAGGCTTCATAGTTACTGGTAACAGGGCTACCCCCAAGCCAAACACTCAAGATGATGAGTTAAGGGCAGCCATGGTAAACTACTTGGGGGCCAGGAACTACAATGTAGATGAACTCATCTCTCTTCCCTTAGAGGAACTTAATGAACTGACAGACATAGAGTTGTTAAAGGAGAGAAAGGGGGTAGAGGATGCAGAGTTGCTTCTCAAGATTAAAGAAGAAAGAAGGCAGAAAAGGCTTTATAAGCATGCTTCTACCCTCTCCCCGGTTCAAGAAAGCCCTAAGACAGAGGCTGTGGCAACTATAACCTCAGGTAGACAAGGAAGTTGGTAGGTAAATCATGTTCAACTACCTGAGTGCCATAACCTCTATCAGGCATCTGCACTTCTTCTTTTTCATATGAGTATATTGAATTCAGTTATCTTAAGCAGCTGGAGCAACAAGTTATCAAAGAATAAAAGGCTGCTAAGGGAAATATAAGGGAAGAAGTTGTAAAGTAAAGAGCCATCATCCAAAAGAGCCAAAAGAAGTCTACTTATAGGCAGAGGATGATGAGCTTCTTGAAGTTGTATGGATTATCCGGAAGGAGGCTTGGTCTAATGTCTCTATCCACTATGGATGAGCATATTAGAGTGATCAAGCAGAAGATTAAAAGGGGAGAACTTGTTGACTTGCATTCTCCACCAAGTCAAGTTCCTCCTGAAGTTATGGTCAAGATTGAACCCACTAAGACAACACAACCTAGACCTGGAGTTGCATCACCGCCAACTTCATCTTCTAATCCATAGTAGGGGCCTGCTCCCTCTCCTTTTGAACCTGTAAGGGAAGAGGACGTAACTGAGAAAGATAAAACAGAATAACATGGTGTTGATGACCAACATTCTCAGTTAAATACTTCAAAGAGGAGGAAAATGATGGCTACGAAAAGTGTTTCTAAGCAGAAGTCAAAAGCATCCATGACAGGATCTCAGCCTCTCGTGTTGATCAATTAGATTATGTTTGCAGCGGATTTAGCACATTAATTAGCAATTATATCAAGAACATAAAAGATATTGCAATTAAAAGCATAAACATAGAGAGAGAGGAGTTCTGCGAAACATTAAATGTTCATTACTAACCACGTTTCGGCAATTAAAACAGCATGGTTTACCATCCTTATATAGGCGGCAAAAGCATGGTGGTGATGTCCTTTTCTGACATCACTGAATATTCAAATTACAACTGACAAAAACATAAAACTACTGAAGATGTCAACAACTGACATCTTCTTACAAAAGTTC
>BJCO01713094.1:0-10982 GCA_018326465.1 Flaveria floridana | reverse complement strand
GTGCCATCCTCAGCAACATACCTGCCAACTGGAAACACATCAAAGTCAGCGTTGCTGAGTGAGTCCTAGTTTTATATTAAAAACATACTTTACTTTCCTTTAAAACTGTTGCTTTATTTTCACGCTATCACACATCGTACGTACACATAGATAACATCATTATTATCTTTCTTTACGTTCGTTAACTTTCGTTCATTCGTTGTACATCATTATCATTTAGTTCTTATCTAGATCCCGTCAGGCTTTACCCACTTCATGGCACACAGCCGCGATTACTGTGGTCGAATGACAAGGATCCCGTTTCGTTCTTTATTATGATATTTCGTTTGTGAACATACGTCATACATACATACAGATAATAATTATTATTATCTTCATCATCGTTCGTTCGTTCGTTCATTCGTTTCTTCGCTCATCACTTTTCATTACTCGAATCTTGTCTCATGCAAATCGTACCAATGGAGTTGTCACTAAAACCAACTCTCCCTGTGTGTGAGAACTCTTGGGGTTTAGCCAAAATCGCACGCCATCTCATGGGTTAGCCAAAATCACACGCTACATAGCACACAGTAAATACCACATCGCACGTATCGGAGCAGCTACCAAAACTAAACTCCCACTGTGTCTATGTCCCCTTATGAGTTAGCCAAGATCGCACGCTATAACACACCTACACAGTTGTGCTAACAACTCTCAATGAGTCGTGAACCTCCTTTCCTTCTGCTTACAAGTCAATCTTACTCTCATTCATCTAGATCCTGTCTCCTGCAATACCGGAGTACGCGACAAGGACCTCTTTCGAGTCTGTTGCGACACAGAGTCGCTCACCTCATACACTCGCTTGCAAGCCTTTCATCCATTCATTATTTCATGTGTTCGTTCATTCATTCATTAATGCATTCATTCATTACGCTCCTCTTTTCATTATCTTTCACTTTACGTTATATAATACTTTTCATTCATTCATAAACATATACGTAAAGATATGAAAAGATAAACATACATCGAAACAAGGAACATCGACATTCGTAAATCATCAGTCATCAGTAATTCATCATGGCAACATCATACTTAACATACATACATCATGCATAAACATGCAACACTATCATCGTCGTGCCCAACATCACCTCTAAGGTCTCGATGACCATCTCGCCTGTACTTATGGGGTCTATCACATCTTTACTTACCCCTGCTCTTTTCCCGAAGGTCACCAATCAAACTATAGTTCTCCTTGTACACAACAGCCCTATTTGGGCGATTGGTCCACCTTTAGTCGCATGGCCTCCATGCGACTGAACGCCACGTGATTGGACCAATACGGATGAGCATCCATGCGGATGAACACCCAACCGTGCGAATGGACTCTCAGTCGTGCGAATGCACACTATGCGAATGGGGCCCTATGCGACTGAACCCTCAGTCGTGCGAATGTACCTGTGCGATTGAGCACCTATGCGACTGGGCTCTTAGCCGTATGACCGGTCGTGCGACTGAACCTCCAGTCGTGCGATTGAGCCTCAGTCGTGCGAATGAACCTCAGTCGTCCCTCAGTCGTGCGATTGGCCCTCCAGTCGCCTAGCCCTAGCTGGGCAGCGATTGCAGTTCATCCCAAACTACAGCCGCGACATTCGGCCTTCAAACCCCTCCAAACTCATTTTAAGCCCAAATTAACCCTCCTAAACCTTAGGGAGTCATACTATGACAACCTTCAAGCATATACACGTCCAAAATCGCACTCTAAACACACTATACACATACACATACATACGTAAACGGGTTAAACACCCAAAACCCGAAAATAGTTTTCAGATGTGTTCCAGCCGCAAAATCCTTCAAAAACATGTAAAAGAGGGGACCTAGAACTCACATAAACCTGAAGAAGATGAAGAGCTTCGTTTGGACTAGTCACTCGACGAGTTTCGAGCCTGAATCACCACTTTCTCTCTTTTTCTCTTCTTCCTCTCTTCTTTCTCTCTGATTTCGCAAGTGTGGGGAGAGGGTAAGGGTTGCCCTCTCCCTTAAATACTACAGTCCAGTCGCCCGAGCTCCTATGCGACTGAACCTTCAGCTGCATGAACTCCATGCGATTGGACACTCCAATCGTGCGACTATCATGCGTATAGGGCTCCAGTCGTGCGAATGAACCTGTGCAATGGAGCTTCAGTCGCGTGACCTCCATGCGTATGGGCCTCTAGTCGCATGACTTATGCGTATGGATGCCCCAGTCGCATGACTCTCCAAATTAGAAATTTCCGGGTGTTACAATTTCTTCTTTAATCGAGGGTTCACAGCCCTTTGTTACTGTTCTGTTTTTTGTTTGAAATTGAATACAAACAATTCAGACTTGTCGTGTATATGTATACAACATTCAATACATACGGTTTTAGACTTTCGTATTTGACACAAACAAACCGTACACTATATACATTTACATATTGACACTAACTTTAATAAAATACATAAACATAATGACCCGTTAACTTTTTAGTATGAGTTGTGAGTGATTATATCTAACAATCACCCCCTTAATCATGAACAACTTGTAGTAGGTCTTTAATGCCAAGTAGTTCCCTCATTGTGATAAACTTTATTCTTGGTAACGCCTTGGTCAAAATGTCGGCTCTTTGTAGTTCTCCAGCTACATGTTCCACGGTGATTTGTTCTTTCTCAATGCACTCTCGTATGAAATGATAACGTGTGTCGATGTGCTTGCTTCTTCCATGAAACACTTGGTTCTTCATAAGAGCTATTGCGGATCTGTTGTCAACCATTAAAGTTACCTTTTCTTCTTGCCATCCAGTTATTGCGCTGAGTAGCCTTTTCAACCATAATGCTTGACATGCTGTTGCAGTTGCTGCCATAAATTCAGATTCGCAGGATGATAATGCTACGGTAGGTTGCTTTTGTGTGCACCAACTAATAGGGGAGTTTCCAAAATAAAATACAATTCCTATAGTGCCTTTTCCTTCTTCAGTGTTAACTCAATAGCTACTATCACTAAAACCAAGTAATTTGCATCCTCCATTGCTATGATATGTTATACCATAATCTTTAGTTCCTTTGATATAATGTATGACTTGTTTTATTGCTTTGAGGTGATGCTCCTTTGGTTCTTGCATAAAACGACTAAGTAAACCAATAGAATAACTTAAATCTGGTCTAGTGTGTAGAAGATATCTTAGACATCCAATTAAGCTTCTATACTTGGTAGGATCAACTGGTTCTCCTCCTTCAACTTTTGTTAACTTCAATCCTGGATCCATTGGTATCTTTGTTTCGTTGCTCTCAAGCATTTCGGAGTCCTTGAGAATCTTGTATACATATCCAGTTTGCTTAATTGAGATTTCACCCTCTGTTTGGGTGACTTCTATACCTAGATAATAAGCTAGTAGTCCTATGTCGCTCATTTCAAACTTTTCATCCATTTATGAATTGAACTTGTCTATTTCTTTCTTTGGCGATCCAGTAACAATTAAATCATCAACATAAACTCCAACTATGAGATTAGAGTTAGAACTTATCTTTGTATAGACTGCTTGTTCCAATGAGCACTTCTTGAATCCAAGTGACTTCAATGTGTTATCTAACTTTACATTCCATGCACGTGGTGCTTGTCGTAGTCCATACAATGCTTTTTCGAGTTTGTAGACCTTTCCTTTGTCTTGGGGCTTCACAAAACCTTTGGGTTGAGAGACGTATACTTCTTCCTTAAGTTCTCCATGTAAGAATGCAGATTTTACATCTAGATGATGCACTTCCTATTTCTTGTAGGCTGTTAAGGCTAGAATTAGACAGATAGTTTCTATACTTGCTACTGGGGCAAAGACTTCTTCAAAATCTATTCCATGTTGTTGTACATATCCTTTTTCCAGTAAGCGTGCATTGTGCTTCAGAATATTTCCATTTGCATCTCTTTTAGTCTTGAATATCCATTTTAAACCTATAACATTTTGATTCTTAGGTAAGTCTGACAACCTCTATGTCTTGTTTCTATTGATTGAGTCTAGTTCAATCTTTATGGCTTTAATCCATCTTTCATCTATTGCTGCTTCCTTGTAGTTTCTTGGTTCTTTCTCAACTAATAGTAACTCATGTGGATCCGGTTCTACTTCAGATGTTTCATCATATATTTCATCAAGAGGTCTTAATCTAACTGGTGTATCACTGAAACTTTTGGGTGTTGTTTCAGATGTTGAGGTTGAATAAGTATCAGCAATAGTATTTTCAAAATTAGATGGGTGTGTAGTAGGTTCTGGTGAGAGTGGGGTAGTTTGTGAGTTAATGGGTATATGAGGAACGTCTTTCTCATGGTTGTCACCTTCAGTAGCTTCCACATGTGTTTCTTCAAGGCTAGGTGGACTTGTAGTTTGATTTTCACTAATAGTGAAATCTGTCCATTCTAATTCTTCATATTCTTCAGTATACTCCTTCCAGTTCTAGAACTCTCTTTTATTAAATCGAACATCCCTACTAATGCATATCTTCTTTGTTCTTGGATCAAATAATCTATAAGCTTTCGATCCTAGTTCACTTCCTAGATATATTATTTCTGTACTTCTATCATCTAGCTTCTTCAGGTGAGGAAGTAAAACTTTTGCGTATGCTTTGCAACCAAAAATTTTAAGGTATTTCAAATTAGGCTTTTCACCTTTGAGTGCTTCATAAGGTGTGCAATCAATTAAAGATTTAGTCGGTGTTCGGTTCAGGATGTAGACTGCGTGTCTTACTGCTTCTGCCCAAAATACTTGTGGCATTCCAGTTTCTTTCAACATACACCTTGTGGCGGATAAAATAGTTCTATTTCTTCGTTCTACCATGCCATTTTGTTATGGCGAGTATGGAGCGGTAAGTTGTTTTGCTATTCCATTATCTTTACAAAACTTGGAGAATTCATTTGAAGTAAATTCTCCACCTCTATCAGTTCTAAACATTTTCACTTTGGTCCCAACTTCAGTTTCTACCATCAACTTAAATTCTTTGAACGTGTCAAGCGCTTGATCTTTTGTTTCGAGGAAGTATACCCACATGTATCTTGTACAATCGTCAACTAATAGGAATATATACTTCTTTCCTGAATGAGTTGCTGGTGAGATAGGACCACAGAGATCTCCAGAGACTAAATCTAATCGTTTAGTTGATCTTGATTCAGCTTGTATTGGAAATGGAGATCTACTTTGCTTTCCAAGTAAGCAGGCATCACAGACTTGCGAGGAGTGTGAGATTCGAGGTACTCCCATAACTAAATTCTTACGTGTCATATCATTAATTGCATTAAAGTTCATATGACCTAGTCGTGCGTGCCAGAGCCAATTTTTGTCTTGTAAACTTGCTAACAATGAGATAGGTATGCCTATCTTGAGGTTAACAATGTAAAGTCTATTTTTCGAACGTTTGACCTTCATGAGAAGTGTTTGTCTTTTATCATACAAGCGTAACTTGTTGTATTCCATAATAACTTTACATCCAGTTTCTGTTAGCTGTCCAAGGCTCAAAATATTGCTCTTCAAGCTTGGAATATAATAAACATGAGAAACAAGTCGTTGTTCCTTGTTCTTACATTCCAACAATATTGAGCCCATGCCTTTGATTTCAACGTATGATCCATCACCAAAACGGACATTTCCACTAATCTTTTCATCTAATTCAGTGAAATGTTCACGTGTACCAGACATATGATTACTTGCACCATTGTCGAGATACCACATACTTTCATCTGTCATCCTATACTTAGTGGGTGCGATTTCCTTTTCGTTTAAGAAAACCACTTGATGATCTTTCTTGTCTTCAGTAGTAGTCATCAAGAGAGTTGGTTCTTCGTCCTCCTGTACTAGATTGGCCATATTTGGTGCAGAATTCTTTTGAGTACAACTTGAAGCAAAATGTCCAAGCTTGTTGCATTTGTAACACTTAACCTTGCTGATGTCACCGGTGAACTTTCTTCCTTTGTATTGGTTAGTGCCCTTGGACGTGCTCTGTGTGGAATCTTCTTTGGGTGATGGTGTATATTTTCCACGACCTCGACCACGTGGAGTAAACTTTCTTTATCCTCGTCTTGTATTACGTTGTCCACGACCGATGTTGTTTTCGTGTCGCGTGAACAATAACTTTTCTTGATTTTCAGCTAGATTTCCTTTTCTAAGTTTGACTCGTTCCTCGAAAGTCTTAAGTCTTCCGATGGCTTCGTCTAGAGTCATAGTATCTAAATCGGAATATTGTTCTATGGAAGCAACTATTTGAATGAACTTCTCGGGTACGGAGTTTAGTAATTTACGTACTAAAGTTGATTCATCAAATGTGGATCCTAGTCCATTTGCCCTAGAAACAATACCATTTAGCTTGGCGGTGAATGAATCTACGTGTCTTCCTCTTTCATTTGCAACAACTCAAATTCAGATTTGAGTGTTTGAAGACGTGCCTTTTGCACACGATCCACTCCCACGTGTCTAGTCTTCAGGGTGTCCCATATGTCTTTTGCACTTTTGCATTTAGCAACTTGCAAAACCAAATCTTCTTGTAGAGATTGAAATAAATAGGCTGATGCGGTCTTATCTTTCTTAACATCAGGTTGGGTTGTTTCAGCTGGTTCAATCATCTCCCACAGGCCATTTGCCTCCAAAATAGTCTTGATACGTATTGCCCAAACGGTGTAATTTGTTGACTTAAGTATAGGGCATTGGAAATTTGAAAGTGTTGCCACTTCCTTGTATTGTATCATAACTCCGGTGTTTTGGTTTGTTTCAGACATATTTCTTTCTACTAAAAACTATAGGCTCAAGTCCTAAGATCCTTTTCTATGTTCTCGTATTCTATTAGTAAACAGTTGTGAATTGGAACTTAAAACCTGATTATTTGAATCTGCCAAAATGATTCAAAAACAAATTGATTTCGATAGTGTGGTTCCAAATGAGTCTGCCTTTGCTTTCTTTGACCCCTTCGATAGTGTGATCCCAAATAAATTCCCAGAAGGCTTCGGATGTGTATTTTTCTTTATTTGAGTCGGTCCCTTCTACAATTTCTACATTCGTGAACCAGTGTTTCAAAGTAAGGCTTATGTTCTTGATTTGTCAAACGCGATCGAACACTTCTTATTATTTCGCAGATCTTCCCCGATTGTTCTTCGAGATCGAGTAACAAGGTACGTGAGGATTTCAATTTCTGATTTGATTGGGTTATTCAAACGGGATTGTTGATCGTGTTTCTTTTTCTCGGATTCAAAGATCACAAACTGGATCGTATGGTATTTACCGACGAATTTCAATTCCAAATTTGAGTGGGTTTGATCGGGTTTGGTCGGTAAACCAATCGGGAATTGATTTTAATCTTCCGATGCTTCAACCTTCGAACAGGGCAGATCTTACTTCGATTTTGAACCACTAATTTCGCGAACTCAAACGAGAACAAAGTGGATTGAAGACGCGGGGACGGAGGCGGTCTTCAATATCGGATTCAATTTGATGAACACGGACGAGGATGAGTGATTTGATTCAAGATCCTTGGGCTCTGATACCAATTCTTGTTGTTAATCGATATCAAACAACAAAGTCACCAAGATCTTAACACGAATCAAACACAAACAATCTACAATTTCTTCTTTAATCGAGGGTTCACAGCCCTTTGTTACTGTTCTGTTTTTTGTTTGAAATTGAATACAAACAATTGACTTGTCGTGTATATGTAGACGACATTCAATACATACGGTTTTAGACTTTGGTATTTGACACAAACATACCTTACACTATATACATTTACATATTGACGCTAACTTTAATAAAATACATAAACATAATGACCCGTTAACTTTTTAGTATGAGTTGTGAGTGATTATATCTAACAGTTTTCTCATAACCCTCTTTAATCCTCACTTATTTCTCTGTTTCACTTTTACCATAACATTTACCTTAAACTATATTTAGTAGAAATATGGGTTGTTAATCTTGCTCTCTTCCTCTCCTATGGACGCATTGTGTTAGTGTGGGTATTAGGCTTTACTTATTTTTCAATTATCATCGTCATGAGGTATTTGTATAACTCCTACCTTTGTAGTCATAGCTTATGTTACTATAGTTGTGTGGTCATGTCTCTTACCACCGCTGTGGTATTATATTCAATCTCTTGTTTGCAATCAAAATTTTTTCTTACTTTTATGTTCTATGGTTATATTGGAGATTACATGACATTTATTGTTTTGTTATTCATAGTACACACCAAATTAGTGACTATTAAGGAGACTTTAATATTTATTATAGTAATCTTTTACCATAATTAGAAGATATAATATTATTAGGTGTTGTTATGTCCTTATCCATGTTTTTTTATAAATACTAAATCAGTTATGCATAATATGTTAAGGGTTTATTATTCTATAATCATTGTTAAACTTCGTATTTTTTTGGCCTATTTTCATATATATGCTTACAAAACCAATTTCTTTACTTATCAACTTAAAAAACCTATTAACTTCTATTATTAAAATGAGAGTAAAATTGTGACTTAAGTTTATTGATGGAGAGTGAATTTATATGAAGCGGTTCAATAAGACTCATAATATAGTTGAGAACTCAATGTACCAATATAAACTCTGAGGTACAGCATTACAGTTGTTTATGCTCATTAAACAAACAATGTTGGAATATAATATTGGCATTAAGATTAATAGTATATAATTAGTTTATTATGTCTAATGTGTTTAGTGTAAGTAATATGTAGATGGGTCAGTTTGAGTAAAGTGGGATCTAGCCGACATATGTATGTATATAAAGGATGTACTTAGTTATTGTAATGTAATGGTAATCTTCATATTAGTTTCCATCCAAAGTTTCCCTCCATCCCGTTTGTGTGTTTAAGATAATTCTCTGTTTTTGGTGTTTCGGTGCCCCCCTCAACAAGCACTTTTTGTTTAGTTTTTGTACTTATCGTGGTAAGTTTTGGTTAGGTTATCATCTTAGGTAGGAGTTACATTTTCCTTTCTACCTTTTAAATGTATCCAATTCTCTTCTACTTTATTTCTTAACTAAATTGAGATTATCCATTGCAGGAAATTTCTAAGGCGTACGGGTTAATCTCACCTCCTGCGCTCAATTTGAAAGTAGTTACAAGTGTTTGTAACGCATTAGCCTTGCTGCAGGTCATGGTTACCATAAACTCCATTTTTTATTTAAACTTTAGCTTAACTAATGCATAAGATCTACACAAAGTCATATAATTTTAGATTTTTTAAATGGGTGGGGGTACCTTCAATGACTAGAACATTCTTCACATTACACTTGAAATTTATGAATTTTCCTTGGTAATCTAAACACTAGTATATTGGATAACTATGTATTGTGTCGATCAGTTAGGTGAGGAGGTTAGTATAAATTGATTATAAAGGGACATGATGACTGGTTATATAACTGCCATCAATTACATCCTATATATACCCTCTTGCATGTAAACACAATATGTTGTTTTCTATGAAATAAATTGTTAAAAAACACAATTTTCATTCTCCAATTTGATATCTAATTCTATCTAATTATTGTTCCTTTTGTCTATTTCATGTTTGGGCTCTTTATTGCTGGTTGGGCTTGTTTGGAGTTGCTATGGAGGTTCTGTTGCTGAGCCCAAGACTATTACTAGAAGGCCCATGCTCTCTTTATCATCGGTAGGTGGGTGTAGACATCGAGCAGCAGAACATCAAGCCTAAGGGCTTCCTCTTCGGCCCTCCTTGATGATGTATGGTCACCGAACTCAAAGCCTTAGGGCTGTCCTCTCCTTCGGCCCTCTTTGATCCAGGGTTCCTGATTGAAACCCTAAATACACTTCTATAAACTGCTCTTGGTTCTTGTTTTTTGCTGCAGCCTTCGATTATTGCTTCTGTCAATTTTGTTGAACCTGTTTTGGTTCTGTTTTTTTATTGTGGTGAACAGACTTGGAGTTCTTGACTTAGTTTCTTGTTTTATTTTGATCTTGAATTGATACCTTTGACATGGTATCAGAGCCTCGTTGGCTCTGACTGTCGTCTCTTCGATCCGCTCTTCCGCTCGATCCCGTTGGCTCTTGCTGTTCATTCTTGGTTCGCGACAGAAGATTCCTCTGTTGGTATTCTAGGGCTAACACCCTAGGTCTTTTGTTAAAGTTAAAGATCCCTAACTTGGGTGGTGCTAAGCAGTACTGTTGGTGTTCTGTTGATTCACGGCTGTAAATCTGCGAAATTGACTCTGGTTGTTCTACTAAAGGATTGGAATTGCATAACCTGGGCATCTCTGGGTGAGTTCATTCCATTATATCATTTCTTTTTGTTCTTTATTATTTCTGCATCAAGAATATTATCTTGTTTAGGCATTATTTGGACCGGGTTAGGAGGACCAGTACTGTTTCTAACAGGGAGAGCCATCCTCTGTCTCTATTTTTTGTGCATCTATACTTGTTACTGTTTTCTCTATCTGCGTGCATCACTTGTGTGTTCTGAATTATATGCTTCCATAAACAACATAAACTAATCCTTGATCTACCACTTAAGTGGTGTGAAAACCTGGCTCTGGTTTGTGTTGTTCTTTATGCGTGTGCCTGCTTGCTATCATACCTTATTTGTGTCTATGGCTGATTCTGAATCTGGAGTTCCTCCTACTAGATCTGGTCCCATTGTTATGTCTGAAACTCTTATAAGCAAACTTGATGCTAGTGACCCTCTATATTTACATCCTAGTGATTCCAGTAACTTAACTATAGTAAACATAAAATTAAAAGGAACTGAGAATTATATAGTATGGGCAAACGCAATGAAACTTGCTCTTCAGGCAAAAAATAAGATTGGATTCATAGATGGGTCATGTAAAAGAGCAATTGATAATGAGATTCTTGCTATACAGTGGGATAGATGTAACTCTGTTGTTCTTACCTGGCTGCTTAATTCTGTGGTTGAGGAACTATATGTCGGTCAAGTTTACTCTAAGTTGGCGTCTGAGGTTTGGGGGGATCTAAAAGAAACATATGACAAA